>JAWRVF010001253.1:0-88655 GCA_036785485.1 Physcomitrellopsis africana | reverse complement strand
AGGTACTAGTATATATCATATAATGAAATAGAAGAAATAGATGTATTATAATTGATTTTATTACATTAAGTATTTAAAAAAAGGTATCTAATTTAAATATCTTTATAAACTTATTTTAAGAAAAATTTAAGATATTATATATAATTTTAGAATTAATTTATAATTTAATTATACATAGAATAGTAGTTGATAGACTTAAAGTAAAAAAAAATATTATAAAGAAAGTAGTTGAGAAGTTTGTAATATAAAAAAGGTTTTAGATAGCCATTAAATTTTTATAAGGTAGTAAATATCATCTAGGTGAAATCTTGTATAATATTATAAATTTCAAATGCAAATTACATCCTCATAATAATTGGTGTAATAAAAAAGGTGATGCATAAGAATAAAAGTAGCAAAATTGGAACCAATGGTAGAAAGAATCAACAATAACTAAATTATACAGTAGTATTAAAAAATTTATATTTTCATAGATTATATATATATATATAAATATAAGAGCAAACATAATGAGAGAAAATTGAATATTATTGGTGATAATAATAAGACAAAAGTAATATTGTTTGATTAATTGCAAGACAATCTAGTAATAATTGATGAGTAGAGAAAAAAAAGAAGAGTTTTAAGTATTTTATTTAAAAAAATTGAGAGATTACATAATTGGAAAAGAAGAACAATGTATACTAAGTTATATACAGAAAAAATACTAGATCTAATGCTTAAGAAGGTGAAAATAATGAATTATTTGGAAAAAAAAAAAAAAAAAAAAAGAACAAACAAACAAACAAACAAACAAATAAGATATAAATTTAAAGATGGACTTTTGACTAATTTTTTTAAAATATTGGATATATTATTAATATTTTATAATTTTTTTATTATTTTATATAAGACTAATATATGCAATCTTTTAAGTTTTTTTTTTCTTAATTAGATACTAATGCTTAAAAAGATAATGATTTTAATAATATAAAAAAATAAAATTATAATATTTCAATAATAATTTTATATCTATTTCAAACATACTTATATCTATAGTTTTAGCCACTAATTAATATTTTTTACTTTGCCACTTATTAACAAAAAATTATAAAATAAACTTAAATCTAAATTATGTATTTAGAAAAAAATTGTATCTAAATTGGCACCTTAAATAGACTTGTAGAAGTTTTCATAGAATATTTTTTAGACTCTAATATATTCTATTTTAGTAAAAAAAATAATATATCTATCTATAAAAGATAAGGTACAATAAAAATTAAAAAAAGACAAAGATTTTTGAAAAGAAGAAGGAAAAAATGATTATCAGTTTAATTGATAAAGATTAAAATTTATAAAAAAGAATAGAAAGAATTAAAAAATAATACAAAGAAGTAAAAGCATTTAAAAGTAGAACATTTAATTGCTATCAAAGGTGAAATAGATGAAGAAGTTTTTAGAATATCAACAAAAAAATAAAGGTATTAGTTCATTTGTTCTAAAATCTATGAGATCCTATATATTTTGCCTTTAGAAAAAAAAATTAAAATAATAATTGCTTTTTGTCGCCTTTGTCTTACCTAAGGACCAAAAAGGACTAAAAAGGTTATAGGTTGTCTTCTCATTTTATCTCCATTTGCTCTCAAATGGTGGATCCAATACCTATGGAAATTAAAAGGCTTTTGTTTGGTTTAATCCTAAAACTTCTAACCTACTTGCACTAACTCTTATCTATTACTTTTTAATAAGTTATATTTTTTGTTGATGTTTCATATATCCTTATTATCTACTTTTTAAAAATATAAATAATTTAAGCCAAATTCTACTAAGACAAAAATCAAATTAAAAAAAACTTTTATACAAGTTAGAATAATTTTTTAAATAGATAGTAAAATATTAATTAAAATTTATTTATACTATTTTTTAAAAAATATTATTTTTAAAATAAAAAGATAAAAAAATTAAAAAAAAACTATAGATTGTTATATAACAACCATGTTAGAAAAAATATATCTATCTTTGCATATCTTTTGAATTATTAAAATCTTTTAATATCCAATTTTAGCCACTAATATAATTTTATACTTATATAAAGATTAAGCTATGGTTTTATAGCTCTTTATAACTTTTCATTATAAAAATTTGTTAATTTTATTATTTTAATTAAAAGTATTTTCTGCTCCTTATTAAATACTTTTAAAATTAATTTATTTAGTCTCCAAAATATACTCTATATTTGAATTTTAAATTTTGATTTTAATTTTAGTACTTGATGCTCATTTTGTTTATAAATCATACCTTCTCTTTAATTTACTATTATCTAATCATGTTTTCAATTCTTTTCTTAACTTCACAAATCCAATTGCTATCAAATTCATGTCTATCTACAATATATATAAAATATAATACATAAACTTAAAAAATTTAGCACAATTTTTAAAATCACATTAATTTATTTTTTGAATTATCTTCTATCAATCTTTTAAAATTCCAAAGACACTTTCTATAGACATGCGGATATAAGATTAGATAAAATTCTAATTTGCTTTATACAACAACTAACCTTTATTTGATCTTTTAAATAGACTATATATCCAAGGTCTCACCAAATATACTATATCTATAATTAATTTATATGATAAACTTTTTTCTCCCATACAAGCTATTTTTATTTTGTTTGTTGAAATACCATCAAATTATAAATATTATGTTTCCACATAAAGTTATAATTCCAAAAAGTACAATATTTTAGAACAAAATCAAATAGAATAATTTACAACATTAACAATCTTTACCGTCAAGTAATGGAACAAGTGTAGAAATATGTAAACTATCTATAGCTCCTACAATATAAAATATGTGATAAAAAGCTTCAAACTTTTATGCTAAAACTTTAAATTTGACTTTATTAAGAAATTACACAAAAATCTTTTGTAAATGGATTCTTACTACTTTATAAAATATTCCATAAATCACAAATAATATACTTTTGGTAATTCTAAATAATTTTCTTATGTCATGCAATCTATCTTTAATTTCTAGTTGGTATAATAAAACTATTATTCTGGTTTTAAAAAAAATTATTTTTTAAAATATTATGTATATATATATATTTTTTAAAAAAATATAATTTGTCATACAAAAAATTAAATATGATATATAAAAAATAAGTTCTAAACATCTAAACATCTTTTTTGTATATGATCCTAATAAAAGATTATCTACAAAACCATAAGATCTTTTATGCCAATTAATAGTACAATCACTTATATCTAAATTATAAAGACAACTAATAATCAATGTGATATTTGATTATGCTTTCTAGACTACTAATACTTGCAAATTGATATTATTTTGCATTACTATATACAAGAACCAATACATAACCACCATAATAATATTTTTTTCTTTTATGATATTAAAATTTCTCAAAATAAAGTAAAATTATTAAAAATTACAAAAATAAATATATAAAAGTTATAACAAAATTTATGTTAGAATAAAAAGATAAAATAGAAGGATAGTATTTATAATATAATCATATTTATATTAAATTATAATAAAAAATTATGATATCTTTTCAATGCCTTCTTCTTATTTTACACTATTTCTAAAGACTAATGCTTCAAAAGGATGGCTTTTGTTCAACAAGCAAGGACCCATTATAAGGCTTTAAAGCAACAATCTTTTCAAGAAGGCTTTTAAAAATAAAGAATTCCTAAAATAAAAAGAAATATATATATATATATATATATATATGAATCAAGAGTTGGATCACAAATCAAGCAATTGTTTCAATTATAACTGCCATTTTTAAAATTTTAACATATTTAATTGATAATCTAAAAAGAATATTCTAAAATCTTTAAAGCTGATACTTTAGCATCTTTAAAATTGAAACAAAGGCATACTTAAAGTTGATATCTTTCTAAAATTATTTTCAACTCATCAATCTAACACTTAGACAATTAATGCACAATATATCTGAAATTTAAGATTTTGTCATTATTCAAACTATCCCAAGTATGCACCTCCTTACTACACCATCAACATTGATTTTAATAATAACACAAAAAATATAAAAAAAAGGAGGTTGTTTAACAAATCTAGTCATGGTCAATACAGACTTCCTTGTATTTCTTGCAAACTTCTGTAATGTCACCATAAATAATGTTAATCTCAATGAATGATTAAGTATTAACCTTCTTATTTAAGAAAAAAGAGTAAAATTTCAATTCCCAATACTCAATCTTGGACTGTATTGCATGCAAATGGTGGATTCAAGAATTGGCCAAACTTGTTAAACTGATCACTTGATATTACATGGTATTTCCTATAACAATGCAACCAATTGCAAAAAGGAGGAAAACAATACTTAAACTTTGGGGCTTAACCAACATTGCACTTGAATTTGGGTCACTAAGCCAAAGTTTACAACATTTGCAGGAATCATCAAATTACAGTTTTTAGCAATGAAAGGGTAAAGACTACTAAGATTAATTCCTGAGCAGCACATTGACCAAAGTAACCCAAAGTATTAGACTGTATAAAATTCCTGCCGAAAGCCTCACAGAACCAAAAAAAGAAAAAAAAAAGAAAAAAAAAGAAAAACTTAACATCATCCTGACAGAACAATCCGAAGGTAGCACACTGTGGCAGCGTTCCTATTTGAACCACCAGCAGAGGCAGTGAGTAGGCGTACCGACGAAGGTTGGATTTGAGGAAGAAAACTCGTCGCGGCATTGATCCCTCTGACTTGGTCCTGGAGCTTTGAGGAACACGGCCTCTCCATTTTCCGGGAAGAAGGACCAAGCCTCCTGCCCGGACCCCAGCCGCTTCGTTCGATTTAGCCATTGCTGATTGCTGTCACATGCGTGGGAGTGCGGCAACCGCACTCCAACGCTGTTGCCTGCAACACTTCCTCACGGACACGTGGGTCCAGCCGGAGGGCTTTACCGAGTCCCTGAGATTCATGCGCTACAGTGCCAAAGTTCCGACCCTACCGCGTCCGTTGAAAATGGCGAGACCACGCCGTCACCAGGTTCGAGGACGACGCAGGCGCAACACAGCCAGGCATGTCCGCGTCCATTACAATGGCGCTGCCCCTATAAGCCCAAGAGCCCTCCTCCGTCTTCGACAACCTCCAGCTCCCAAGTCACTTCATCGGCAAGTACACCGCACCAGGAACCCCAGAGAGCAGTGCAGCACTTCGGACACTTCGGACTCATCTAAGATCGCAGGTTTTCTAGTGGGGATTTCGGGGCTCAGGATTCTTGTGAAGTTGTGCCGCTCAAGGGAATCGGAGCGTGCAGCGAGGACGTGAAACCCGTCGCCGATCACGCGAGTCCACAGGGGGTGTGTGTCCAGCAGTAGTCGTGAAACCGTAGACCCTCCTCCAAAATGGCCAAGCAATCCCAGCAGCTGGTAGCGGCGTTGGCGGCAATGGTGGTGCTTTGTGCAGTCATGGGCGCGCAAGTGGACGCTCAAAGCATTCCTGCGCCGGCTCCCTACATGCGAGGCTACGCGCCATCTCAAGCTCCAGTTCCGGTGTACGAGGGCGTTCCCGAGTACGCTCCAAGCTTGGCACCCAGCAACGCCCCCGTGTACGCTCCGGAGGGGTCGCCCATGTCTGCTCCGGTGGTGGCTTCTCCGGCGTACGCTCCCAGCTCTGGCTTCCAAGGCCCATTCCCAGCTGATGCACCGGGACCCATGTCGGGAGAAGGTTTCTGAGCTCACTCATGTGCCTCTCCTGGCTGAGCGCGTGAAACAATTTTTGTAGCGACACATTCTTTGGAACACTCGCAGATCATGAGCAGTTCCACTAGTGATAGATGTAGATGTAGGTGAAGTCCAGCGTCGTGGGTTGCCACGTCGAAGCATTGGTTGGCTCCACAGCGGAGCATGTACATTGTCATTCATTGGGAAGAAGAATGAATCAACATCTCAGACGAGTCCTCTTTGCTTGCACCCACCGTGGTGGTTGTGTTAATGCAGCATCCTGGCATTTCCCCCTCTTTCATGTGTGCCAACCTCCAGAATCGCTGATGGAAGCAGATGAAGTCGAGCAGGGAAAAGTCGGTAACCGGTCCTGGTGGCACTGCCAAGATTGTACCCTCACATTATGAACGTTTTGCACTGATCTTACATTTTGAATTAATTATTTTAAAGTTATTGGAACATCTTTATTATAATAATCATTTCATCAATATATATAAAAAGTAGAGGTATATATTTTATGAAAAGATGGCTAAGAAGCATAAAAGCTAACCACATTTAAACTACTTAACCTCTTTTAATATCATTTCAACACACAACACTAAAAATATTACAAACATTCTTTCAATTTGGTACCACTATCTTGCCAACCTGGTTCAAATCCTACAATATCAGTGCCCTCAACTATAAATATATTTATATCAATTTTTTAATTAATTAATAAAAAAATAAAAATACAAATAAGCATTTAAATGACCTAATTCTCCACTATTTAAGTAAAACATACTTAGTGTTATAATAAAGAAATATGTTCATATGCATTTATTATGATTAAATGATTTTAAACTTATATTTTTACACTCATATTAAACTGAGAAGCATCTAAATAAAGAAGAATGAATTTTATGCAGCAATATAATTTTAGAACACAAAAATTACAATACAATATTAAAATTGTCAAGAATATGGTCATCTATGTTAAGTTATATCATAGAGCATATTACTACTATAAGTATTAGATTTAGGAGTAAGGGGTCTTGAAAAGGAGTCTTGGATGTCCTTAACTTTTCATTTTAGTCTCTTTCTAATATGTACTTCAAAATCCTAAGAAGTTTTATCTTTTTCAAATTAAGCCTTTGAAAGAGGAGTTATTATATATTTTTTTCTTTTAATATAGAATAATAAATTTTTATAATATTAATATATGGCTTAATTTGTGAATTTATTGTAGAATTTTTGTATTCTTTTTGGAATTTTTTTTTAAAAATATTATTTAAAAAAGATCATATTTCATTCACAAATATAAATAAAGTAGTAAAAGAATACTTAGCTTGGTGGGCAATTGGATAAGGATTTGTATTATAATTTGCACCGGTGTCATATTGCATTTATGTGCAGTGTGTAAAAATATTATATATCTTGTATTTATTGTTATTATATGTGTGAGTGCTAGAGGTTATTTTAGAAGATATTATAAAGAGAGGATTTATTTTAGCCCCTTAATTAGTGAATTAAGATGGCTATTTGTTTTGTTCCTACCTTACTTATATCTTAGAATAGATTCTTTTGTAATTAGAAGAAAAGTAAAGGTTGTTTTATCTTTCTTGTTGACTTTTGAGGTAGAATGGATCTTGTGAGGGATAAGAAAGAAGAGTATGGGGTGAATAGGGCCTATCCAATAGGATTTCGCTGCCCATGTGGGCGCGTCATAGATTGATATGGAAGGAAAGGGAGATATACTTCTCTTGTTGGACCTAGGATTTAGAAGTTTTTTTTGGTGAATTTTGGAGAGAGATAGATCTGAGGGTATAGAAGCATTTGTAATGAAAATTGAAATGTGTGTTCTTTGAGTTGTGAGGATTCTAGAACCTACTCACTTGCTTGTATTGGAATTGTGAGCAAAAAGTTATGCTTGTTTTAGTAGAATGAGGTCTGCTGCTATCAAAAAGTGATGGCAGAAACTTTGATCTGCCACTGCAAGTTTGATTTCGAGTCTTTCTTAATGAAATTTATAAAGACCATGGAATATTGTGCTAGCTTTCTATCAAGACATCTCTTGTAGCATTTGGAGTTGGAGAGGAAAAGTTGTGAGCTTGAGAAAGGGAAAGGATCTACTACCATCCGATGAAGAGGGGTAGAGAGTTTGTTCAACCACCCAAGTCGGAAAATCTCTTCAATCTTTTTGATATTTTAGATGCTTATAGTAGCTTGTGTAATCTTTCCATGAAAATACAAATCAATACATTTGGAGCTTTTATGAAAGTTTTATGAGCTGTGAAGTGTCAAGAGGGCAAATTATTACTAGGGTATGAAGAGTAGAATCAACTAGCTATAAAATCTGAGTTTTGAAAGGCATGCATGCGAAATTTTAGAATGTGTTAGATGATAGAGTGAGCTTTCTAAAAAGCTATTGCATGCCAAATTTGGAGAAAGGAAGTAATCACAACAAAGGTTGAAGTAAAGAGGAGCTTTGCTGCCTTTGCATTTGCGTGGAAATTTTGGTGCCTATTTCTTTTAGCCATAACTTTTAAACGGTAAGACATCTATTTGTGAAATTTTGATATGTTTTACAATGGATTATTAGCTTTCTATAGGCTATAAGCACGCTTAATTTGAACTTTGTATGAATTTTTAGTGATTTATTTAGTTTCACCTTATTGTATAACTTATATTCCTCATAAGCGGTTGTATTTTGAGGTATACTTGAGTATATACACACTTTGCTTATACTTGTTTTATAAGTATATATACTTGTATTTATATCAAATATTTATATAAGTATTCTATAAGTATTATATATAATATTTATATAAGTATTTATATAAATATTTATACAAGTATTATATTAAGGATTATACATTATTTTATATAAGTATTTGTACAAATATTATATTAAGGATTATATACTATTTTATATAAGTATTTATATAAGTATTATACCAAGTATTATATAAGTATTTATACAATTATTATTCAAGGATTTAAACTTTATAATTGTACAAATTTTATACAAGTATAATTTGAAAGCTTGAACAAATATTGTGCAAGTGTAGAAGATACTTGCACGGCTTCCTCTCATGTTCCTTGCTAGTTCTAGTAGTAGCTAGGAACCCGACATTTTTCCTAGGCAAATTCTCTCTACCCGACATATTTGGTACTTCCACTGAGAGATGTTTTGGAGCTACTAGTTTTGGCTAAGGCAATATGGAGGATACTGGAGGGACTTCCTTTGGAGTCCAAGCAAACATGGACACCATTCTTGGAGCTTTGGCAATGTTTATGGAACAATATAGAGTTCAAGCTAGAGGCAATGGAGCTATCAAGGCTTTGAAGGGTGTTGTTGATAAAATTGGAAGATTTGATGGGAAAGACATCACCAGGTTTTTGAAGGTTTATGTTTGTGAGATGGAGGTGTAATAGGTACCTGAAGCTCAAATGATACAAATTTTCACACTAGTTGTTGTGCCTGAGGTTTGAGAGAGTGGAAGAAATTTGAAGGGATGCAAATGTAACTACTTGACGGACATTTGAAGAGAGATTGCGTGATGAGTTTTTTGAAGAAGACTCAGAAAAGATGACCAAAAGATCTTTTCTTGAATGGATTGAACAAAGGCCAAGAAATCAAATGGCTCCAAATAAATTAATCAAAGAATTTGAAACAAAATTTAATCAATTATGAAGGTATGAGAAAGAGCTATTGGAAACTAGGAAGAATGAGCTATTCTTGCAAGTAACTTATGAATATTTGAAAGATAAGTTGTTCTTGCATCTAGCAGATAAGACATTTGAGAGTGATTTTACAAATGATTGGAAGCTACTAAAAGAAATAGTGGGACTTTTGATTAAACAACAGAAGATTAAGACTCATAGTTTAATATCAAGGTTGAAATCAGTGCCTAAATCTCAAAATCTAGTGCCACCTCAAAACGTAATTAAGACTAACAAGGATGATACTCTTGAAGAATTAATGAAAGGCATACAAGATTTGAAAGTAGGAATGATTGAGTTGAAAAAATCCCAAATGGAGTAAGCATCAAAGAATATTACCATACAAGGAGAAGGAACAGAGTCTTATTCTATTATAGTTGAACAAAAAGAAATTAAGGCTAATTCCTTATCAACTACAAAAGACGTGATTAAGGAAGTTGAAGCTTTCAAGAAAATAACTGGATCGAATGATCTAGTTGATATCATTAAACCTCTTTTCTCTTCAACCATTGCATCATACAAATATGTAATGGTTTCATAAATATATTATATCTAATTTATTCTATTTCTATTGTTTCATTTGAAGGTTGTAGACTATCTAACTTTAAACTAACATTCTTTGCTTTCTAATCTTGATTTTTTCTCTGAAAGAGAGTGGATAATGCTTCTTTGTAGAAATTTTTATTTGATATTAGAGGTTGTGGATTACTCTCTTCTAATTCAAATTGTGGAGTTATTAAATTATCTAAGATAGAAGGAAAGAATATAGGTACTATTCTTAATAAATTTATATTTATTGTAGATCTTCAAGCGCTTGTAAATACTCTTAGGATAGAAATTTTACAAATGACTAATACCAATTATGTAAGCACTATTTTTTATATGTATGGAAGAAGTCTAGAGCCTATATTAAAAAATTCTACAGTTGAGGAAAACAGATAAATCAACCTTATAATCAAATCCAAAAAATCTTTCTTTTATAAGTATGAAGGTGGCAAATTCTAATATACTTGAAAAGTTTGATAGAACAAGATTAAAATTTCAACAATTTTTGTAATAAGTCAAGCTATATCTAAGGTTGTATCTTTTCCAATATTTTAATTGATTTATTCAAGAAGAAACTAGAATGGCTTTTGCTAATGACAAAAAGACTAGAGACTCTTGAAACTAGATTAGAAGCAAGAAATGCATTGACAAGAATGAATAAGGCTTCATTCTTATCTTTATATATACTATCTAATTCAGAAGCTATATGACAACATCTTATAAGCCATATGATATATGTTTAATTTGCAAGATATATATTTAATTTGTAAGATAAGTTTCTAGCAAGTGCATCATATAGCCAATTTATAATATTAGTAGCCAACATGTGCAATATTTGGCAAACTTTTTGACTATGAGGATAAATTTCATCCTTCAATCCAAATTATAAGATGGCCTTAATTAAGAGTTGCTTGTAATTGATGGTATAAAGTGAAGGAAGCAAATAATAAGAATTAAAAAAGAATAAATATAAAACAAATATAATAAATAGAATCAAATAATTATATAATCCAAAACTAGATCATAATCTATTTATTATATTTTTATTCAATAAAAAATAAAAATAAAAATAAAAAAAATACTTTTAAATAAATACTTATTTTTTGTCTTTCTAATGATATAAAAAATATATAAATCTAAGTTATTATGAATAAATTATGATAGTTTAAAATTAAAAGATAAATAATAAAAATTTTAGTTAAAATTAATAGTTGAAGAAAGAGAATTTTCCACTAGGATATCTACATCAACTTTCAAGCTAGCTGCCAAGTAATATTAATGTGGATTTTGATTGATTTTCCACAATTTATAAGTTGGATTGGATTGAAACTTTTTGAGCATATAGAAGACTTATATTTGCATTTATATGCAAAATTCCACACCAAATTGACAATTAGATTAAGAGTTATAGCTTGTTGAAGTTTATTGAGTAAAGTTAGGACTTGTTAAGAGAAGTCTTAGTTGCTTGATTGTGACAAGTAACAAAGCTATTGGAATTTATATGTAGATGAAGTTATTAGGAAGAGTGCTTTTAAGCACTTTGTATTGATTTAAGTACTCCCATATTAATATTCAATTATATTCTTCTTATACGGATGAAACTTATTAAGGGTTCTTGGATATTTATGAACCGTAACTTCACCCTCCATAGTTAGGTGCCTAGCACATTTCTAAACAAGACAACATGTAATACGACAACAGTTAGCCACAACATATGTTGTAGAATTCCAAAACCTTATTTGCGATGTAGAGTGGAATGACAAAACTCTTATCAATCAATTTTGTTATGGGTTGAAAGATAATGTCAAAGATTTGTTATTAGTAATGTCAAAAGCAGACTCTTTGAAACAATTTATTGCTCAAGCCATTATATGCAACAGTCGATTATTTCAAAGGCATCAAGAATATAAATTTGGTTAGAGAGGAACAAGTTAATTGATGACAATAATTTCTAAGTTTTCATAAACTTATTAGGTTAAGCCAAAATTAATACAAATTGATATAATACATTTTAAATCTCTCATCAAATAGAAAAATATTCAACATTATTAAGAAGATTTGTGTTTATATTGTAGACAAGTAGAGTAAACTATTCAACATTATCCAAAGAAACAATACAATTATAAAATAAAGAATATGGTTGCTAATGAATATAATGTGTCAAAAAAACAAATTTTTTCAGCTATAATAGGAACCATGTAGCTGGAATCATGTACAATACCTTGTAAAAGTCATATTCTCTTCTTAAATCCCCCACCGCATTTTACAATAGATATATTTTTAGGACCTAAAAATCACAAAGTCTTTACCTTATTAGATTTAGGAGCCTTAACTTGTTTCATAGATAAAGACTTTATTAAAAAATAAAAAATATCTTTAGTCAAAAAAATTAAATCTATGCATATAAAAGTCATAGGTGGTCTTTTGTTGTCTTCTAGAGATATTATCTATGAGATGATTCCTTTAGATATAACAACTAAAGGACATAATAATATAATAATATTTAATATGATTAGATCTTCTTTCAACTCAATTATTTTAGGATTATTGTGGTTTAAAAATATAATCTTCAAATAGATTAAATTTCGTATAACCTTGATTTTTCTTATAGTTTAATTTAAAAATCTATTAGCCAAGTAAACATATATAATTTTAGTACATCCAAATCATTATTGATAGGTACAAAAGCTTTTATACATGTGACAAAAGAAGGATCATCTTTTGATATATACATTACATCCATTTCTAATATTGAAAAGACCACAAGTGGTATTCCTAGTCAGTATCAAGATTTTTAAGATATTTTTGAAAATAAGAACATAGATTTTTTTCCATAGTATTGACCTTATGATTGTCCAATTGATCTTTAAGAGGGAGCTCAACCACCAATTGAACCAATCTATAGTTTATTACAAAATGAATTGGTTGTATTGAAGGATTATATTGACAAGAACTTTGCTAAGAACTTCATATGCCATTCAAAGTCTCCAACAAGAGCTTCTATCTTATTTGTAAAGAAAAAAGATGGATCATTGTGGATGTACGTAGATTATAAAGGACTTAACAAGATTGCCATTAAGAATAGGTATCCTTTACCTTTGATTTTAGAACTCCTTGATTAACTCAGTCAAGCAAAGATCTATAGAAAAATAGATTTGCAAGGAGTATATAATTTAATTTGTATTAAATAAGGTGATAAATGGAAGATTATATTTTCAATTAGATATAGATATTTTGAATATAATATCATGCCTTTTAGACTTACAAATAGACCAATTGCTTTTCAACATCTTATGAATGATGTTTTTTGTGAAATTATTTATAGTTTTATTTTTTACTATTAAGATAATATTATGATCTATTCTAAAAATAAAAAAATAATATGAATTTCATATTTATCGTGTATTATAAAAACTTAGAGATACAAGATTATATGCCAAAATAAAAAAATGTATATTTCATACTATTCAAGTTGACTTCTTAGGATACATCATTTCAAATAATAGTCTCAAGATAGATCCTAACAAAGTCCAAACCATCATAGATTAGAAGATTCTAAAAATAATAATATTTTTTGAAATTTATCAATTACTATCAAATCTTCATCAAGAACTTTTTTTAAGTTGCAGCTCCACTTACATGTTTAATTTGTAAAGACAAACTGGAGTAGAGTAAAAAAAACAGAAGCATTGTTTGAAGCTTTAAAGACAACTTTTATTTTTGCACCAATCTTGTATTGCATTGGCTTTTTTAAGGTATTTTTTATGGAAACAAATACATTAGACTTTGCTTTGGACGTAATATTATCATGAATGGAAACAGATGACAAACTCCATCCAATAACTTTCTATTCCAAGAAATTTTTAGTAGTAGAGATTAACTATAAAATCCATAATAAAAAACTTTTTAAAATTGTGGATTCTTTTTAAGAATGGCATCATTATCTAGAAGGCACTTCTAGTTCAATCACCATATATACAGATCACAAGAACCTTAAGTATTTTATATCAGCACAAGTATTAAATTATTATCAAGTTTGTTGGAGCATGTCTTTGTCAAGATTCAAGTTCATTATTATTGATTGGTAATTATTACTTAAGAAAATAATAAGGTCTATCCAATGCCCTTTTTAGATATTTTTATCTTTCATAAAAAGAAAGAGATTCAACTTTTAATCAATAAAAATGATTTTCTTGAAATTAGAGCAATTTCATCTTCAAGCAATGAAATCAATATTGATTGTTGATTCAACTTTTTTCAAATAAGTCCAATCAAATATATCTTTAGATCCTCTTATTTATGATATTAAAAATAATTCAATTAAGTCTTATGATACTTTTAAATTTCAATTCAAGAACAATCTACTCTATTTTGAAGGATGCTTATATGTTCCAGAAGGTGAAGCATGACTACTTGTTCTTGAAGCTCAGTACAACTTCCTTGTAGCAAGACATTTGTCACGGACGCAGAATATAGACTAAAAGTCAAAACAAGAAGTTCAAGAAGAATTGGCAAAAATTAGGTTAATCAGATAAGTACAAGAACAAGATCAAAGAGATAAGCTAGAGTTCCAAGAGATGTGTTGTTGAGACTGAAGAACTCTTCAGCCTCGACTCTAATATATATTCTTATCTAGAAAGCTTCTCAAGCAACTTCCACCAACTAGGGAGCTTTTCAAGCAACTTCTACTAACTAGAAAGCTTCTCAAACAACTTCCACCAATTAGGGAGCTTCTCAAGCAACTTCTATCAATTAGAAAGCTTCTCAAGGAACTTCTATCTACTTAGAAGATGTTAGAAGATTTTGGAAGGTTTTAGAGAGTTCTAAGTTTTTTTTAGAATATTCTAGAAAGTTCTAACAAGCATGTCTTTGACATCACCCCTTCCTCTAGCTTTGAGGTCTCTGAGAAGCCATTTGAGACATATGCTCACAAATACAGGAAATCAAAGATTTGATGTATAGTCTTTATAATATATTCTAGTTGTCATTCACAAGGCAGATGATTCATGGATCCTTGTAGCCATCTGCAATGACCAATACCTTTTACTTGAGACCATGCCTAAACTTTTGATCAAGATATCAAAGTGTATTTAGATATGACTTTGATATCTTGAGATTACATATCTTGATATTACAAGAAAGCAAAATACAATAAGTTATATTTCAATAAGATATGGATCCTATTTATATATATTCTTTTGGAAAAAGCTTCATCTTCACGTTTTGTCAATGGTCGATTTTTGATTTATCAAGATATCATCGATGAAATTCTTGTACCTTTTATGGCGTATTTGTTACATTTTCTGTTGGCTCTTCAATCCGCTCATTTACATCATAGCCACGCTAGTGAATTAAATATTTCAACTTCTCCCATCTTTGTTATAAATCAAGGACTTGTTCCACCTCATATTTCACGTAGTCTTTGATTTCAACACAAGGTACTGGTGGTTGTATCTGTCCTGATAAAGTTGATTCACTATAAGCTTCTAAAAGAGAAATATGAAAGATTAGATGTACCTTCATGAATGTGGGTAGTTTCAACCAATAAGCCACCAGATTGATTTGCTCGTGAATGCAAAATGGTCCCAACCTCCTATAATCCAACTTATCGTAAGGTCGAGTAGTCTTGATGTTTTGTTGCAAGAGCCAAACCTTATCTCTAATTTGAAAAGTAGGAAAATCCTTCCGAAATTTATCTACAAAAGTTTTGTACAAGTCTTGAGCTACTTGTAATTGAAGCTTCAAGGTGGTCTAGATCTCTATTAAATATTTTGTAAGATCTTCAACTACTATATTTTTATTTTTGGATTTATCCAACAAATTGAATTTTGGATGATATCCATAATTTACAAAGAAAGGTGTTTGTTGGATTAAGGCATGAACTGAATTGTTGTACACAAATTCCACAATAGTAGATATATAGTCCAATCGTCTTATTGATAGTTGATCACACATCATAGATATTGCTCCAAGATTTGATTGACTCACTCTATTTGACCATCGGTTTGAGGATGGAAGGCAGAAGAGAGTTTGATATCTATCCTCAATATGTCAAAAAGTGACCTCCAAAACTTTGATATAAATTGAGGCCCTTGATTTGAAATAATATCATCTGATAAACCATGATATCGATATATATTATTAATAAATAATCTTATTGTTTCTTCACCAGAAGTTATCTTTTTACATGGAACAAAATATGTTATTTTCATAAATCGATCTACCACCACATAGATAGAATCAAATATTGTAGAAGGTGGCAAATTTGTGATGAAATCCATAGATACTGAAGACCATGGTCGCTTTAGAATTAGCAGAGGTTGTAAAAGCCTGTAAGGGCGATATCAAGGATTCTTTGATCTTGAATAAAGATCACATGATAATACAAAGTTTTTTACTACCTTCCACATTTGAGGCCACAAAAAGTTTCAAAAAATAAGCTCCATTGTTTTGTTGAATCCAAATTGTCCTACGGTTGGAAAGTCATGTCGAGATTGAAGAATACGAAGTCAAATTGGTCCTTTCGGAATATATAATTGATCTTCAAAATATATCCGTCCTCAATCTTGAACTTGTCTTTATCAAATCGTTACTTCACATTCAAGAGTAATGAATCCATAGTTGATCTCCCACAGACTTATTTTAAAAAATCAGTATCAATTGGCATGATCATGAAGGTGGTGCGGAGATAAAACCATTTTGGTTGTAGCAAAGTTATACACTGCTAATTAAATGTTGCATCTCCAGTCTTGGGCGCTAGATATGATCTCCTCGATAATGCATCCAATAGTCTTTGCTGTCTTCTTGGTCGATATGTGATGATGAAGTCAAATCGGGATAATGACATGTTCCACCAAGCTTGGCAATAATTCAAAACTTAAGCTATTGTGAAATACTCCAAATTCTTGTAATTTGTATAAGCAGTCATCGGATGTACAGCACATGACGCCACTCTTGGAAAGAATCAATTATCGTAAGCAATTTTTTATCATGAATTTTATAATTGATTTCTGCTATCGAAAACTTCCTTGAGTAGAACGCAACTAGATGAAGTTTATCATCTTTTCCCATTTGTGACAATACAGCTCCTAGCGCAAAGTCAAAAGCATCTGTTTCCAAATAGAAGGCCTTTGTAAAGTCGGGATGTACCAAGATAAGAGCTGTTATAAATGCCAACTTTAATTCTTGAAAAGCCTCTTGTGCTCGGGTATTCCACTCGAGCTTGTCCTTTGATGCCAACCGCGTTAATAGGGCTACAATTTGTAAGTAGTTCTTGATAAAAATACAATAGAAATTAGTAAATCTAAGAAAACATTGCACGTCCTCTATCATCTTTGGTACTGCCCAATCCATTACTACTTGAACCTTCTTCTGATCTATTAACAATCTTTTGTCTGAAATAATATAACCAAGAAATTTCACCTTGAGTTGATGGAATACGCATTTCTCTAATTTGGCATATATTCCCGCATCTCAAAGTTTTTGTAATATCAACTTCGCATGACCCTCATGTTCTTGAACATTCTTGGAATAGATCAAAATGTCATTGAGGAAATAAACAACAAATTTGTCCAAATATTCTCGAAAAATATCATTCATCAAATGTTGAAATATAGTTGGTGTATTGGTAAATCCAAAAGGTATGACATTATATTCAAAATGTCCATACCTCATCCAAAACAATGTCTTTTATTCATCTCCCGCCTTTACTCGTACAAGATTGTAAGCTCCACAAAGATCTATCTTGGTGTATATTTTGGCTTCACCAAGTTGCTCCAAGAGTCCAAATATTAGTGGTAATGGATATCAATTCTTCATGGTGATCTTCTTCAAGCCTTGATAATCCACGCATATTTGTAATGAGCCATCTTTCTTCTTCACAAAGAGGATAGGTGCACTTGTTGGAGATTTAGAATGCCAAATGAAGTTCTTTGCAAGATTCTCTTCAATATAATCTTTTAATGCTGAGAGCTTGTCTTGTGATAAATTATAGATTGGGCCAAATGACGGTTGTGCTCTCTTTTAGAGATCTATAGCACAATCGTATGATCAATGCTCTAGTAGTATGTCAACATTCTTCTTCTCAAAGACATCCTTGAATTTTTCATATTGCTCTGAAATAACCAAAGTCAGAGTTGTATCTTCTCAAGTTGGCATTGTGAAGATGACAAGAGGTGTATTATGCTTGGCCTCCTTCATGAAGGCCCTTACATCTATCAATAAGGATTTGTTTCTAGACATTATCTTGGCAGGTTCCATCTTCAAGGATTTTATTGAAAATGTCACTTTTTGCAACCTCTAATCTATCAATGGATTATATATATCAAGTCAGGATAGTTCCAAAATGATTGGATACAAAGAGGTCTTAATAATATTAAACACAATGCTACTTTCATGATTTTCAAGACGTATCTTCAATGGTTTAGTTTCATGAGTAATATCGCCAGAAGACAAAGGTTGGCCGTCTATGACTTCTACATGGACAAGCTTTGGTTTCTTCATAAGAGAAAATTTGTGAAGCTTGGCAAACTCTTCATCTTAAAAGCAAGCAGATGCTCTTGAGTCTAATAGATCATCGATTTGCAATTTTTGAATACCAAGAAATAAAGGTATCCTAAAGTAGTAAGAAGGTTGAGCTGAGAAAAAGGGACCTTGATTAATTTGGAGTGTTGAGATGTCCAGCCGTACTATCCCTATTGTAGCTCGGCATCCTTGTTTTCCTACACACTCGTGCTCCTGAGTCTTGTTGTTTGAAGCGTTGTCGCGGACATAAGATTTACTCCAAAAATTATCTAAGTAATATAAACCAATAGAAGTAGGTAAAATAAATTGATTTGATAATATCTGATAGAAAAGCTTCTTAGAAGGTTCATAGACGCGGAATCACCTTTATACATGTCTATAGGTGATTGGTAGGTTACAAATTTGGTCAACAATCTAGCCACATGGCGCACATGTTGATAGCTTGTGGAACAAGCTAGCCATGTGTCACACATGTTGGTAGCTTGCAAAACAAGGCAAGTAAGTGGTGCACATGTGAAAAACTTGTTGTGCAAGTTTGACAAGTGTCGTGCAAATTAGACACGTGTATGAGGTCTTATAGAATACCGCCACATAGCTCTTAGTTAGATAGTATTTATAGAAGCAAAAGTGAAGCCTTCTTCACTCTTGTTAACTTCTTTCTTGATCCTAATCTAGTTTCAAGAGTCTTCATATTTCTAATCTTTGGCAATAGCCATTCTAGTTTCCCTTTGAATATACATACTTTTTTATTCCTATTTTGTGACTTTTTTTTGATATAATTTTTATTAGATTATACATCTTTTTCAAATTCATGTCCTTGATAGATTGATAAGAGTGTACATATAGTATCAGAGCTTTGTCTTTTCTTGATTAAGAGTGGATTATCCCTTTCTCTTGATAAGACATAAGCATTGTGGAGTATCCACTTCTAAATAGATATTATTTTTAGAATTTTTTCTTTTGAGTGTGTTATTCTATATTTCTTGAAAGTGAGAGTAGACACCTTCCTTTCTATTATATTATCATGGCAGAGCTTACAAAAATGAAGAGTGCAATGGCATAAATGCAAGAACAAATGAGAGAGCTAATACTTGCAATGTATCAATTCAGTTTATCACCACAAGGAGTAATAAGATTAGCAGGAAGTGAAGATATATAGATGATTGGAGTTGCATCAATATCTACACCAAATCATACCACCTTACCTATGATGGAGCAACGTTCAAACATTAGAAAATCAAAAATTGGTTTATATGAGAAGTTTGATGGTACAAGATTTAAGTTTCAAGGATTCATCAATCAAATATAATTGGTGGTTGAACTTCAACCTCAAAGTTATCCTATGCAAGGATCTCAAGTTAGGTTTATTGAAACGTTACTATTGGGATTTGTTTTTTTGTGGTTTTTATCTTTTCTTGAACGACGTGATCCAATATTAGAAAATTTGGAGGCATTTTTAACAGAATTTTGATCTATGTATGAAAAACATGATGCTATCCGTATTGCTACCAACAAGATTTGCATCCTACGATAAGGCAATCGATCAGTGTCATTATACACTTCACAATTTTGACAACTAGCGACTGATATCAAGTGGGATGATATTGCATTCATCAACCAATTTTTCTACGGATTATAATATGAGATAAAAAAATTATTGCTCAATTTATCCAATCGTCAAACATTGAGTCAAGCAATTGATTTTGATGTGAAATATGACAATTAACTTTTTGAGTTTCAATCCAAAAGTTGTACAAGAGAGCCTCAATGTTATTATTCAATGGCAACATCAACGTCCTTACAAAACGTACATTTAGAAGTAGAAGACATACAAATTAATACCGTATGTTTTAAACCTCTTATTGAACAAGAAAAGATTTGACGTCATTAAAGAGGATTATATTTATATTATGGAGAACCTAAGCACACTGCTTAACATTATTCATAGAAATGACACAAGTACAAAATGAGGAAAATGGCTGTCGAAGAAGACAACATGTCAGAAAATAAATTTGTCCAACTACAATAGGGACCGTGCAGCTAGAGCCTTGTACAATTCCTAGTGAAGGTCCTATTCTCTGCTCAAAATTTTCTCCTTGTTTTATAATAGATGTATATTTAAGACCAAAAAACTACAGAGCCTCTACCTTATTAGATTTAGGAGCCTCAGTATGCTTTCTAGATGAACAATTTGTTAAAAATCGTAAAATACCTTTAGTACAAAAAACTAAATCCGTACATGTAGAAATTATAGATAGTCATCCATTGTCTTTTGGAGATGTCACTCATGAAACCCGTCCTATAAAAGTAACAATAGATGGTCATAATAGCTACGTATTCTTTAATATAATTAAATCTCCATCTAATCTAGTTATTTTAGGTTTATCATGGCTAGAAAAATATAATCCTCAAATAGATTATAATTCTCGTAGACTTGATTTTTCTCAGAACGTTATTAAATATCGTGCTGACCAAATAAAAAGCTATAAGTCTAGTGTAGTAAAATCCATACTTATAGATACAAAAGCTTTTATACTTGCAGCAAAAGAAGGATCAACTTTTGTTATTTATGCCACACCCGTTTCTGATGGTGGGAAGACTTTAAGTGGCATACAAGCCAATATTTGGATTATTAGGACGTTTTTGAGAAAAAGAATACAGATATTCTTTCAAAGCATCATCCATATGATTGTTCAATTGACCTCAATAAAAGAACTCAGCCACCATTTGGACCAATCTACAGTTTATCACAAGATGAGTTGGTTGAATTCAAGGCATATATTGACGAGAATTTGGCCAAGAATTTCATACACCATTCTAAATCTACAGCAGAAGCTCCAATTCTATTTGTGAAGAAAAAAAATAGATCATTGCGAATATGTGTTGACTATTGAGGACTCAACAAGATCACAATCAAAAATAGATATCTATTACTTATGATATCAAGACTCCTTAACCAGTTAAATCAAGCTAAGATCTATATAAAAATAGATCTAAGAGGAGCATACAATCTAGTACGCATTAAAGAAGGAGATGAAGGGAAAATTGCGTTTTGAATTAGGTACGGATATTTTGAATATAATGTCATGCCTTTTGGACTTACGAATACATCAGCTACTTTTCAACATCTCATAAATTGTGTTTTTTGTGAGTTTCTAGACAATTTTGTCATCTGCTACCTAGACGATATTTTGATCTATTCTAAGAATGTAGAAGAATATAAAATACATGTTCGTCAAGTATTACAAAAACTTAGAGATGTGGGATTATATGCCAAGATAGAAAAGTGTGTATTTCACACTATTCAAGTTGATTTCTTAGGATACATTATTTCAAATGATGGTCTTATGATAGATTCTAAGAAAGTCCAGACAATCATGAATTGGAAGATTTCAAAGACGGTAAGAGATGTCCAATGTTTTTTGAGATTTGCCAATTATTATTGGATCTTCATCAAAGACTTCTTTCAAGTTGCAGCTCTACTTACAAGCTTGACCTGTAAAAACAAACTCTAATGGAATGAAGAAGCGGAAGCAGCATTTGAAGCTCTGAGGACATCATTTGTTTTTGCACCAATCTTGTATCGTGTTGACTTTTCCAAAGCATTTTTTATGGAAACAGATGCATCAGACTTTGCCTTGGATGTAGTTTTGTCACAAATGGGAATAGATGACAAACTTCATCCAGTAGCTTTTCATTCAAAAAAAATCTCAACAGCTGAGATTATTTATGAGATCCACGACAAAGAACTTTTTGTAATCATGGATTCTTTTTAAGAATGGCATCATTATCTAAAAGATACTTCCAGTCCAATCACCATATATACAGATGATAAGAACCTCGAGTATTTCATGTTGGCACGCATGTTGAATCATTGTCAAGCTTGTTGGAGTATGTCTTTATCAAGTTTCAAGTGCATTATCACTTATCGGCCATAAAAAGAACAAGGTTTGTCTGATGCCCTTTCTAGACGTTCTTATTTTGTACCAAAAGAAGGAGATGCAGCTTTTGAGCAATAAAGAACGACCTTCTTGAAATCACAGCAATTTCATCTTCGAGCAATGAAATCAATATTAACTATTGATTCAACTTTTTTCAAGCAAGTTCAGTCAAGTATGTCCTCAGACCCTCTTATTCATGATATCAAGAATAATTCTTCCAAATCTCATGATTCTTCTAAATTCGAGTTCAAGAACAATCTACTATATTTCAAAAGACATCTATAAGTTCCAGAAAGAGAAGCACGTTTACGTGTTCTTCAAGCACGTCATGATTTTCCAGCGGCACGACATTTTGGATACAATAAGACTTTGGAACTTATATCAAGAGATTTTTGGTGGCCTCAAATGTAGAAGGCAGTCAAAGACTTTGTACAATCATGTGATATCTGCTCAAGATCTGAGACTCCTCATCATCGACCTTATGGGCTTCTTCATCAATTATCTATTCCAGAACAATCATGGTCTTCTGTTTCTATGGATTTCATCACAGATCTTCCAAGCTCAAGATCTTATGATTCTATATTTGTAATAGTAGATCGGTTCACCAAGATAGCATATTTTGTCCCATGCACAAAATCTATCATAAGTGAAGAAACAACTAAGCTTTTCATTGATAATATCTATTGCTATTATGGATCACCTAAGGATATTATATCAGATAGGAGAACTCAATTTGTGTTAAGATTTTAAAAAATCCTTTTCAAGATCTTAAAAATGGACATAAAATTATCTTCAATTTTTCATCCTCAAACTGACAGACAAACAGAGCGCGTGAATCAAGTCTTAGAGCAATACTTAAAATGTACCATCAACTACCAATAAGATAATTGGACAGCTCTTCTACCATTGGCAGAGTTTGCTTATAATAATATGATACATTCTTCTATACAACAATCACCTTTCTTTGCCAATTATGGTTACCACCCACGACTTGATGCTTTTGACTTTTCAAAAGTTGATAATCTAGTGGCAAAAGATTTGGCAAATCATTTGTCAAAGCTACATGCAATAATGAAGGTGCAATTAAAAGAAGCTCAAGAACAACAAAAAAAAATGCAAATGCATATTGCAAGGAACAACCACAATTCAACGTGGGAGACAAGGTATGGTTACTTCATTGTAATATCAAGACTACTCGTCCTTGTGATAAATTGGACTATTGTAGATTTGGACCTTTTTCTATTTCTGAACAGATCAATCTAGTTACATATCGATTACACCTATCGAAGTCCATGAAGATCCATCATATATTCCACATATTACTACTTGAGCTATACAAGACAGTTGATATACAAAAAAGAAGACAAATGCCACCGCCTCCTATAGAAGTGGACAATGATGAAGAATTTGAGGTTGAAGAGATTTTAGATTCAAGACGGCATCAAAATTGATTCGAATATCTTGTGCATTGGCGCAGATACGATATTAATGAATGCACATAGAAGCCATCCAAGAATCTAACAAATGCACTAATAAAAGTCAATACTTTTCATTGACGACATCTGTCAAAATTAAGATAAAGAATCAAGAAAATCTTTGCTATAAAGCAAAGTAGGTCCTATAGAGGTTTCATCCTATCTTATATATTATTTGTTATTTCCTTAGATTTATTCGTGCTAAAGAGATGGAAGATCAATAACCACCAAATTTAGCTCAAGAGCCATCATGTGCTGATTTACCAGACAAGACATTACGACTATCACAAACTTCAAGATGATAGAATAGAGATGAAAATCTTCAAAATCAACATGTCTTTCTTCGGATTGATGGCAAAATACAACGTGTTTGGTATGACGACCTTGGAAGAGACTCTCAATGTTTGGTAATAACTATTCCTGATGGTGTTCCTAATGTTTTCTTTGAAGGGAGTTATGAAGGCCTCAACAATGATCAAATAACAAGATAGTCTTCTCGCCTTGGTATGGGACATTATCGATGGCCGAAAAGACCTATCAACTACCTTTGAAGGGAATAAAGATCAGAGTATGTGGCAAGCACAATAAGATGTATCGTAGACTTCCTCAACATGTAATCACCGCTCCTCATGGAACTTGTTCCTAGAAGGGGGGATATTGTCATGGACATAAGATTTACTCCAAAAATTACTTAAGTAATATAAACCAATAGAAGTAGATAAAATAAGTTGATTTGATAATATCTGATAGAAATGCTTCTTAGAAGCTTCATAGATGCGGAATTACTTTTATACATGTCTATAGGTGATTAATAGGTTACAAATTTGGTCAACAATCTAGCCACATGGCGCACATGTTGGTAGCTTGTAGAATAAGCTAGCCATGTGTCACACATGTTGATAGCTTGCGGAACAAGCCAAGTATGTGGTGCACATGTGGAAAACTTGTTGTGCAAGTTTGACAAGTGTCTTCCAAATTAGACATGTGTGTGAGGTCCTATAGAATATCGCCATATAGCTTTTAGTTAGATAGTATTTATAAAAGCAAGAATAAAGCCTTCTTCACTCTTATCAACTCCTTTTCTGATTCTAGTCTAGTTTTAAGAATCTTCATGTTTCTAGTCTTTGACAATAGCCATTCCAGTTTTCCTTTGAATATACATACTTTTTTATTCCTATTTTGTGACTTTTCATTAGATTATACATCTTTTTTTAGTTTATGTCTTTGACAGGCATCTATTTTCTAGGACAATTTCTGGCTTTATGGCCTGCCTCTTTGCAATATAAGCACAAATTTTGCTCAAATTGTCGCTTCTTTTTTTCAGTTGTGAGGGGCTTGAAATGTATCGTATTGATTTGCATGTATTTTGTTTCAGATTGAGCTTCCATAGTCTTGATAGGAGCAGCCGAATAGAATTGGTTTCCTTGTGGATACTATGTAACTCTAGAATAATAGTCTTGACAACGTTGAAAAAGCCGATTGTCACACTTCACTGCTTAGTTGATTGCTTTGTTGAGTGTTTGAGGGTGGAGTAGAGATAGCAATAAATCCTTCACGTCATTTCTGAGTCTCCAATAAAATTGACTCACCAGCGCTTCTTCTCTCCAGTTGATATCACAAGCAAGTTGTTTGAAGTTTGATGCATAAATAAATACAGAGCGTAATCCTTGACGCAAAGAACAAATCTTGGTGGTTGTCCACGGAGCCTTATCATGCTCTCCAAATGCCTCCTCGAATGCTTCTAGAAAGATTTCAAAATTATTCAAGATAGAAGACCTTTTCTCAAATAAGAGGGCAAATCAAGACAAAACTTGTTTAGTAAGCAATGTCCCTACTAATCCAACTCGCAACTCCTCGGTTGAATAGCGTTCTGGTTGCAAGAATGTTATCAATCAAACTTGATTTACAAAACCATGAAATTTTGATCAAGTACCATCAAACTTCTCTAGGAGACTGACTCGAGGCTCTTTGTACTGCGGTGTAATCAAATTTTCACGTTGAAATATAGATGGCAGTACTTCACTAACTAGAGGTGGTTGTATTGTAGTTTGAGCCACTCCCACTCTTGTAGCTCTAGAGAGCTTAACAAAATTTCTTTCAATTTCAGCAGTTCTAACCGCTAGAGCATTAAGAGCATTGATGATCACATCTAACTTTGATTTCGAAGATTCTACCATGTTAACATCTTCTCTATCAGCCATATTAAGTAAAGAAGAAGGAATCAATACTGATCTAAGGAAGGATAATCCACAATCCTAAGAATACTTAAGTATCTCAAAAGGGAGGGGTAGTCCACTCTCTACCTCAAAGAATTAAGCTCTGATATTGATAGAAGGGCAATCTCGACAAATTGTCATAGACACAAAATATAGACTAAAAGTCTAAACAAGAAATTCAAGAAGAATTGGCAAGAATTAGATTAATCAGATGAGTACAAGAACAACGCCAGAGAGGTGAGCTAGAGTTCCAAGAGATGTGTTGTCAAGACTGAAGAACTCTTCAACCTTGACTCTAATATATACTCCTATCTAAGAAGCTTCTTAAGCAACTTCTACCAATTAGAGAACTACTCAAGCAACTTCTAGCAACTAGAAAGCTTCTCAAGCAACTTCTATCTATTTGGAAGATGCTAGAAGGTTCTAGAAGGTTCTAAAGAGTTCTAAGTATCTTCTAAAATATTCTAAAAGATTCTAACAAGTATGTCCTTGACAACATTTTAGACATAATAAGACTTTGGAGCTAATATCAAAAGATTTTTAGTAGCCTAAAATGTAAAAGGCTATTGAAGAATTTGTATATTTGTGCGACATTTGTTTAAAATCAAAAACTCCTCATCATCAATCTTATAGACTTTTTCAACCATTACATATATCAAAACAACTTTGATCTTTTATTTCTATAGATTTTATCAAAAATCTTCTAAATTCAAATTCATATGATTCTATATCTATAATTGTAGATTGTTTCACCAAGATGATACATTTTGTACCATGTACAAAATCTATTACAAATAAAGAAATAACTAAATTCTTTTTTAACAATATCTATCGCTATCATGGATTATCAAAGAATATTATATCAGATAGAGGGACACAATTTATATCAAGATTTTAAAAAATCTTTTCTAAAATATTAAAGATGGATATATAACTATCTTCAGCTTTTTATCTTTAAATTGATCGATAAATGGAACATGTAAATTAAGTTTTGGAAGAATATTTGAGGTGTATCATCAACTATCATCAAGATAATTGAACAATTCTTTTACCATTGACAAAGTTTGCTTACAATAACTCAATACATTCTTCTACTTAATAAATTCTATTCTTTACCAATTATAATTATCATCCATGATTTGATACTTTTGACTTTTCAAAAGCTGATAATCTTACAGTAAAAAATTTGGCAAATTAATTGTCAAAGCTACATGCAATAATGAAGGCACAATTAAAGGAAGCTCAAGAATAATAAAAAATCAATATAAGAAATAATCTCAATTCCACATCGGCAATAAGATTTGGTTATTTTGTTATAATATCAAGATTATTTGTCTTTATGATAAGCTAGATTATCATAGGCTTGGACCATTTTTAATTTGTAAATAGATCAATTTAATTGCTTATTGATTATACCTATTGAAATCTATAAAGATCTATCATGTATTTCACGTATCACTATTGAAGTCATACAAGATAATGGATATACAAAAAAGAAGACAAATGCCACTGTCTTATATAGAAGTGGATAACAATAAAAAATTTGAAATAGAAAAAATCTTAGATTTGAGGCAATGCCAAAATAGATTAGAATATCTTATATATTAGTACAAATATAATATTAGTAAATATATATAGAAGCCATTAAAGAATTTAGCAAATACATGAGCTAAAATGAATGTATTTCATTGATAATATCCATCAAAACTAAGATAAAGAGATAAAAAAATCTTTGTTATAAAACAAAACAAGTTCAATAGAGATTTTATTTTATCTTGTATCATTGTTTGCTATTCCTTTGGATTTTCTAGCACCAAAGAGATAGAGAATCAACAACCAATAAACTCAGCTCAAGAATTATCGTTTGCTGACTTATCGGACAAGATATTATAACTATTACAACCTTCAAGATCATAAAATAGAGGTGAAGATCCTCAAAAATGATATGTTCTTCTTCAAATTGATGGCGAAATATAATGTGTTTGATATCAAAATCTTAGAAGAGATTCCCGATATTTGGTGATACTTTTAGAGGTAAAAACTACTCCTAATGGTATTCCAAATATTTTCTTTTAAGGAAGTTATGAAGGCCTTAACAATGATCAAATATCAAGGTGGTTCTCTTGTTTTAATATGGGATACTATGAATGGCTGAGAACACCTATCAACTATCTTCAAAAAGAATAAAGATCAAAGTATGTAGCAAATATAATTTGGTGCATCTTAGACTTCTTTATTATATAATCATTGCTTGTTGTAGAACTTGTCTCTAGAAAGAGGAGTAATATCATGGACATAAGAATTATTCTAATAATTATCTAAGTAGAAATAAATAAAAATAGATTAATTTAATAATATCTTATAAAAAAGCTTCTTAGAAGCTTCATAGATACGATTTCATTTTTATACATGTCTATAGGTGATTGGTAGGTTAAAAACTTGGCCAAAAAATTAACCACATGTCACATATATTGGTAGCTTGTGGAACAAGCTGAATACATGGCGCACATGTAAGAAACTTGTCTTATAAGTTTGACATATGTCTTGCAAATTGGACACATATTGGAGGTTCTATAGAATACTGCCACATAGTTTTTAAGCACATAGTATATATAGAGACAAGAATGAAGCCTTCTTTACTCTTATTTATATCTTTTTTGTTCTTAGTCCTATTTCAAGAATCTCTAGTCTTCTTGTCTTTGGCAATAATCATTCTAGTTTTAATATTATTCCATTTTTGAGTGATTTTCTTTTCTTTAGAGTAACACAAGAATGTATTGGCATTTTTTTTTATGATTTATGTCCTTGACAACAACAATGAATTAATAGACCCTATAATATTGAATTTTGGTACTTCTATGGTGATAAGTGATGGAATTGTTATTGTTGGTTAGGACGCAAGTAATATTATTTGCTACAAGAAGGACTCACACTATTGGTGCAATAATACAACACAATTTTAGGATGATATTATAGAAGTGGATTTTTATAGCAGTACTATTCATGATATAAGCTCAAAGTTGTGGTGTAATGTTGGTAGGAAATTGGATTTATATGGCGCTGGATAAGGATAGTTATTTTATAACATTGCATAATAATGGTGATATTGAATATTTTTTTAAAATTTTTGTTGGAATTTTTTATCATGGTAATTAAATCCAAATTTGAATCATGTATTGAATTTTATTAATCACTCACTTATTCATTATGTGATGTAAATTGAATTAAAAGTATATTTCTGCTCTATTACGATATTAATATATTTGTGCTTTAATTGAGTGGATATTAATAGAAGCTAGTAGCAAAGGATGTAATTATATTTTTGTACCATACTTTAAAAGGACTTTATAAGGAAGTAAAATAATCAATGCAAGAAGTATGGATTTAAATGCATTGAGAGTGTTCATTTTAGAATACTTAGTCAAAATAATAAAGCTAGTATTTGCATTGGCATATTACATGTCATCTTATTTGAGAATACAGTGGATATTTGGTTATGGAAAATAAACTTGTATTTTATAACTAATTAAGAATCTAATAGCAAAAATTTCAATAATTATTAATTAACCATTGATCTTCATTCAAAAATTTTATACTTCTTGATCTATTAATTAACAATAAGTATACAAAATTTGAAGATATTTGAACATACAAATTGGAAAAAAAACTCCTAATCCATTCAAGTATTGGCCCTTCTTCTACTCCAACTTTGATGTCAATCTTCTAGCATCAATAGCTTCTTTTTACATTGCTCTTATATTCTAAAATTTTATAAAAATATTAGAAATTGAGTCAACTATTAGCTTCAAAAAGAACCAAATTCAATTAAACTAGGAAATTGCTTAGGATCACCAAAACCCTTACTGAGCTTCAAAATCCAATTTCTAAGATCCTAGCTCACTTAAATTCTAATAACCTTTGATCTAACCTTCCAATTAAGCTAAAATTTATAATAGATATTTAATAAAAAATATATTCACAAATCTACTAATTTTTATTTGTAGATCTACTACAACCTTCACAAAATTCTCTAAAATGTGAACCCACTTTATTCATCAACAATCAAAGTCATCCAAATAAAACCTTCACTTTGCAAAACTCTCACAAAGTCTTTACAAATTCAAAAACCTTAAAACTAATGCTCAAAAAATTCTATTAAGTCTATTTTCTAATCTTGTTCTTTGATTAACAAATAAATCTTCTATTTGCTATATGTACATGGTTTTATTTCCTAAAGTCTAGTTTTAACCCTAATTCACAATTGATCTTCTCTAAGTATCAATCTAAGGTTTTTTTAGATAATTTTTACTGGAAACTATCCTTTGCTTTGATCTAAAGATGCCTATAGTATTATTTTTGCTAATCTACCTTATTTTATCTTGTTTATGATCCTAAAAAGTAAATAGAAGCTTTTTTTAAATACAAAAATAATATTAATATTAAATAATTTTTTATCTTTTTATTTTTTACTTATATTTTTTAAAATAATTTTATTACTAAGTCTTCAATTAAGCTCCTCTATAATATATGTTTTTTTTTACTCTTTCACCATATAACTATGTTACAACACAACAATATCAATATGAGAAATCAAGCTACAAATAAATAACTTCAAAGGAATTCATACTTTAAGATTTATTGAAACCATGAAGCTAGTTGGTTGTATGTAATTTCAGTCTTTATAACTTTGTGGATGTTTACTCATAATGTTATTGAAATTTTGCATATACAATTGGATATTATTTAATATTATGGACCTAAAACATGTTTACTAATATAGGTGGCTAGTTTCTTTCTTAAACTTATGAGATGGAAATGGGTTGTAGTGATATACGTGGAAAATATTGTGCTAGTAAAGAAGCTATTACTTACAAGCTTATTATTAAATAAGCTTAGACTTGTAAATTAATTCTTCATGCAATGGAAAGATTTAAAGACAAAGTATTCTCAAGCCAATTATATAAGCCATTTGATATAATTTATCCATAGCATAGGCTATAATTATCACTATATTATTTAATATATTAGAAGTATTTATTTATATTTATAATTATTCTAGAAAAAATATATAATATATAAAGTCTCTTACATCTAAATTTTATGATATTTATATTATTTTTTGAAAAAAAATCATAGCACTGTAGATATCATGTGCCAATTTATTTCAAAGCTTTGCTATATTAGCTTTATTTTGGAATTACATATTTTAATGGTGCATAGCAATTTTATTTGTAGATTATATTTTATCCATATTAAGTTGTTGATGTTCTCTATTTTGGCATATGTGATACATCACTTATGAAGAAGTCAACAAAGAAAATTTAGTAGGAAGAATAATTGTAGGTGGTTAAAATTATAAATAGCAATCTAGCATAAGAGAAGGAGCTATTTAGAAGACTTTGATTTTTGAAAAATAAAGTGGATTCACATCTTGAAGAATTTTGTGAATTTTATAGGAGATCTATAGATAAAAATTAGTAGATTTGTAAATATAATTGTATTGAATGTGTTATGTAAATTTAGACTAAATTAAACAATTAAATCAAAGGTTATCAAAATTCAAGTGAGTTAGGACCTCAAAAATTGGATTTTGAGGATTAGTAAGGGTTTCTATGATTTTAAGTAATTTGCTAGTTATATTGAAATGGTTTTTTTTGAGCTGATAGTTGATTTAGTTTTCAATATTTAGGACATTTTTTAGAGCAAGTAAATAGTGAAAAAAAGAGCTATTGACATTGGAATAATGACATGAAGATTAGAGAAAGAGGACAATCAATACTCGAGCAGATTATGAGCTTTTTTTTCCTAATCTTAAATTTAATTCTATTCAAATTTTGTATGCTTATTATCTATTAGTAGATTGAGAAGTATAAAAAATTTAAATTTAAATCAATAAATGATTTAATAATTATTAAAGTTTTAAATTTGCTATAAGATTTTATTAAAATTGGTTAGAATTTTATTAGGATTTGATTAGGTTTACTTAAGATTTCTTTAATATTTTATTAAAATTTGATTAAAATCTATCAAAATTTATTTAAGATTTAATTAGGATTTGATTAGGATTTAATTAAGATTACCGTGATACATGACTATTCAAAATTTGAAGCCAAATATAAAGCAAAAATTGAAGAGTTCAAAAATTATTAGACACTAAACTTTAAATATCTATTTGAAAGACAAGCATGGATTGGAAGATTCAAAAGTAGTGGTGGTAGTCAAACAAGTGAAGAAAAGGTGAATTTTTGAATAAAAATTAAATATAAGAAATAAAAATCTGAATTTAATTCTATTTTAAATTTCTTTGAGATACTTTGATTGAATTACCAAGGCCAATGGTTAGACAAAATGTTGGAACTCTAATAATTTTAATTAAAGAAGAAGGAGATTTATTATAATATTTATTATTAGCTATAAAGGTTGGCAGAAAGTACTAAAAAAAGTCACTATTTTTTAAGCTATCTACTATTGATATAAAATTTTAGACTCTAAACTTAAGAAATTGGTTAAAACTAGAGTATTGAATTTATTTTCTAATAATTTATATACCTTAGAATATGTATTTTTGGCCATAAATTCTATTATCATTAATTTTACAAAAAAAGATAACTATGTTTATAATAGAAAAGGTCTCTAAGCCTAATTAAAAAAAAAGTCTCTTCTTGCTAAGGCAATTATATCAACATGCTCTAGGTAAAAGAATATAAGAAAAACAAAGTCTAAGTAACCTAGAAAAAAATATTATTTAAGATATAGATCTTCTACTTATCTTATAGCTAAGTATTAGACTCTTTGTCCAAAACTTAGGCCAATTTGAAGAAGTCTAAAAAAATATTAAAGATGACAAAGAATAAAAAGATAAGATTGCAAATGAAAAAAATAAATTTTATAGCAAAAAGATAGAGGGCCAAAAGTATGAGAATAAGGATGATTCTTGTTTACATAGAATTGAAGCTCAATTGGCATTAATTATGGCTTTACTTAAAACCAAAGATACTTCTATAATAAAAATTAAAAAAATCTATTAATTTATAAAGCATAGAATAAGTCTTTATGTGGTATGAATGAATTAGATTATTTAATAATTACTTGAGCACAAATACAACAAGAAGTGCCAAGAGGTACTACTAATACATTAGATTTTTAAGTTGGACATGTACGACAATATATTAAGCTACTTTAATTATTTATTTTGAAAGATTTGAATTCCAAGGCACCACAAGTATTGCAGAAGGATACAAAGATCACAATTTTTTATAAGAATTGTGCCAAATTCTAAATGGAGATAAAATTTCAATTGCAACAACCACTATTTATAAGACCCCTTTATTTTTCTACTCAAATTATTGAAACACTTAAGTTTAATATAGTTGGAATATTGGAGACTATAACTACTATACATAGAATTAAAAAAGGCCAATTTTTGATAATAATAAAGGTAGAGACATTTAAAGAAGGTGATTCAAAGAATGAATCATTAGAAAGAACCAATCTTTATGCAACAGCAATACAAGTTCAAACCATGCCATGAAGACCAATCATTGAGAGATCTTTTATCATCCTTAGAGTTTCTATAGTAGACAATATTCAAGGTTTGTTATAAATTGTTGGATCTAGAAATAAGGCTTTTATATCTAAAAAGATTTTGTTGGACTTTTAAGCCTAACTATTGATATTAGGTAAGACTATTATTGAAATTTTGGATTTATATAAGGATACATTAAAGCCTTGTCCTTTCATTATTAATACATCTATAGATGGCTCAAAGAAGGCTTTTGGGAGTATAATCCATCCATTGTTCATTAAAAAGCAACCTAACAATGTTATGGATGCAACAATAATTAAAATTGAGGTTGTTATTATTCAAAGTATATCTTATGATGTATTATTGGATACTACAATATTATATCTTATAAATTTTACATTAAATTTTTGAAATAAAATAGCTTCATATAAGCCTAAATAAAAATCTGATGATGGACGGCAATCCATTCTATCTATACAATTTATATGTGAGGAATATAGGCATTATATTAAATATGCTATAGTAGGAATAATAGATGGTATTTTAGATGAATGGTCTATTCAAAAAAAGCTTCTATCAAGTTTTATAGCCTCTATAGAAACTAATTACAAAAAAGCACATTTAATTAAAGTGTATAAGATAATATTAATATAGAAATCTAAAAAAATTACTTCAACAAGTCAAGGCTATATTAGCAAAGGTATAGAGAAATAAATCCTTATCACTCAAAGAGATTGAAGGCAATTATGATATTTCTGAATTTTCATTAATAGTAGCAATATTAATTACTTAGTAACCTCATAAGCAAGACATTTGTTTATTAGAATTATTTGGTGGTATTGGTACTAGATTAGTAGCTATTTTATAAATAAGTATCAAATTTAATAAATATATATATATATATATTGACAAGGATCCAATGGCTAAGAAGATGGCTATTGAATACATTATGAAGCTCAAAAAGGACTATCTAAATTTATTATCTTGTAAGGAAACTAAAAATTCTTTCATTATATTGACACAAGATATTTCTTTGATTAATAAAATTCAACTTAGAATACATGGTCTAGTGGATTAATTAATACAAAGTAGTCTTTAAACACTTAGATTCTCATATCTTGAGAATTATAGGATATTTCTTCTGAACTTTTATATAAGAGTTATTCTTTTTTTTATAATAATTCTTTAATGATGATCATCTTTTGTCTTTGTAGTATTGATGTGAGTTTCTAGAGTTGAAATTAATATCAAAGATAGAATTGAAATTGACATTAAGATCAACATTGATGTCGTAGTCAAAATCAATGTCAAGATCAAGTCGAGATTGATAACTCTATTAAGATCAAGTATTTTTTCAAGGTTGATTACTTTGTCAAAGTTAAATACTTTGTTGAGATCAAACATTCTATCAAGGTCAAAGTTTTTATCAAGGTTGAAGTTGACTACTTCTTCTATACTAGATAAATTCTAAACCTATCTTGGATGTCTTGATTCTTCTATCTCTTCTTTCTTCATATCTTCACATGTCTTATAACATCCAATTATTGCCAAGTGAATCTTTGCTAAGGTGAAAGTAGACTATTAATATAATTTGTTTGAAATAAAATTATATCTTGAATCATTATATGACTTAAAACTTAAGACTTGTTTATATATCAACAAAGTAGGAAGAATGGACAAAATAGAATGTAAATTATAATCTTTTTATTATGATTTTTCTTATATTTTTATAATATAAATTTATTTTTATTTATAGTTATTTTATAATAATTTTTTTTAATACTATTTAGACTTAATAAATCTACTTTGTTTTTAACTACCTTAATTATCTAAAGTGGCTTAAGCACCTTATCTTTTAATACATAGGTAGCTAATCACCTTGTCTTTTAAAACATAGGCACTTAATGACCTTATCTATTTATATTAATTATCTTTAATTTTTTTTCTAATTCTTTTTATATTAGCTCTTATTCTTTTTTTTTTAATTCTTTTTATACCAAGTCTTCTCTTTTTATTTTAAATTCTTTTTATACCAAGGTTTTTTTTTCTTTCTTCTTCTTTTTAATATTTTTTTCTTATTTTAATTCATTTTTGTATCAAGTTTTTTTTTTTTCTCTTAATAAATTTTACACAAGATTTTTACTAAGTTACACCTTACAAAGAATATAAAATCTATTATTTTATAATTAGATTCAATTTAATGGTATTAAAATTAAGAATATTTTTAAAAGATAATTTGAAGGTTAATATTATTCCTTCTTTTCACATTTAATTGGTTCCACCTAATTAATATTTTAAGTTTTAAAATTATATTAATTATATTATTTAGTATATCTAACATATTTGTTTCTCTCATTGATTTCCAATTTTTTTTGTAAATAATGAATTTCTTGATCTTGAGCTTGTAAATAGTCCTTTAAGGAATTTCTTTTGCATTCAAAAGTACGTTTTTCCTTCCAAAATTACATTTCTTTTCTCTCCGTTAAAATTATATCACTAATTGGTTTAATAATATTCTGACCATGATTTCTACCGGCAACATTCTCACGAAATTTTTTGTAATTTTTTGGCATATTTCGTGAGGCTCTTGAATTGAGTTGCACTTCTTTTGATTCCCTTCCATTTCTGGTTCTGTTAGTATAAGGTCCGAGGGGCTAATTAGCCTGTATATTCTGTTGCAGCCGTTGGAAATCATACCCTCAAGACTTGTGCATGCCGGCTACAAATTTGGTCATTGAATGTGCTCAAATAAATCCCGAGGAATTTCAAACTGTAACCACCGGATAGACTCATACTTGGTATTGCCGCTGTTAATACTGCGTACTGTTGACAGATCTAATCGAGAGTTGCTTAAAGCCCGGTGGTGTTCGTTCTTTCTACATTCAGTAGCCGCATTGTTATCAATTTCGTATGTGCCAACACTGTTGGCCTCGCCATGACAATCCCGTTTCTTGCTATGTCCCCTCTCAGTTTTGTTTCCCGGATTCATTTTCATGGAGCAGTGCTTCAATTCATTTTTCAGGTGTTTGTTGTCTCTATCTTCCGTGACCCCTCCTTTAGTGATCCTATCTGCGGCAACACCAGTTTGATCCTCGAGTGGAGTGGTTGTCGTTGCCATTCGTTTGAGAGTACCATTGATTTTGCATGTGGTATGTCGTATTGCTCTTTTCTTCATGCCGTTTGTTGCATTGTCTTGTTGTAAGAAAAATTTACAGTTTATCACGTTGTGGGACTAGGCGGTGTACAATGACTTTTCAATTCTATCGTTGTGCTTTCGGCTTAGTGCTTTTGTGTTAGAACCTGTTTTTGTTGTTGCTGTATTTTGGCCGCTTGTATTTGTGACTGTTACAGAAGGCATGGACACCGCAGCCGTGCATACCGTTGGTTCTAACCACGTTTGTTGGTGCTGTCATTGAAACAAGTCCTTGGTGTTTTGTCAGTTTTGGAGTGATCAAGTTTCTGTCTCCATAACAACGCCCGCGTGTTCTAAGCAATCCGCCGGTTGTCCATCTGTTTGTTGATGTATGATGGCTGTGAGGGGTATGAAGCAATCGAATCCCGTTGGTGTTGACTCCAATGGTAGTTGTAAGTTAGCTCGTTCTCAAATTATTTTGATTGTTGATGTGCTATTGCTTCTGCAATCCTTGTAGCAATCTTGGTATTGTGCTTTTGTGGTGTATCAAATCATAATAAAATACATTGTTTCTGTGTTACAGTAAGCTGTTGACTTTTAATAATTAATTGTATGACTATTAGCTCCAGTTTCTAATTCAACAAGTTGGTAACATCATTGGTAACATCCATTTAAACTTGATCATATTTGCATATATTTTGTATAGTACCAATTTTTATTATTGGCATGTTGTGATTTGACTATTTAATAAAAATAATTTGTATATATTTTTAATGTATAATTTAATCCATTGCTAGATAAGATTCATATTAGTGTATTTTAGTTGGTTATAAAATAGGATTAGATTACTATTTTGAAAGGAGTTTGTTTAAAAAAGCTATTATTAAAGTTTATACAATCTTTTTTTTATAATAACTTTTAAAGTTGATTTTATATTGATAATAACTTTTATATATTTTGAGTCACTTTTGTTAGATATTGGTAATCTTTGAAATCTTGTTTTATTTCTTTTATTTAATATTTAATATTTATATTATGTAAACTTTATTAAAAAAAAGATTAGAAAGAAGGCATTATATTAAAACAAATAATTAAGCCATCCATGTGGATGAATGTAGAGAGATAATGGAAATGTCTATTCCTGTTGACTAAAAGTCATATCCAATGGACTTCAAGGAGATTGTCTAATGTCTTAGTAGGAATTAAGAAATTTATTTTGAAGAAATTTGAACGTCAAAGATTAAAATAAATAGGTATAGATTTTGGATATAATTTTGGTGCAAAAAATGAGTAAATTAGAGTTTTTATGAAGGAAATATAAGCGCTCATAGTCAAGATGTTGATTTGATATTTATGATATTATATCTACTATCATTTTTTGGGATATAATTTATTTATACCAAAAATAATAAAGAATTAGCAATTGGAGTTGGAGAGAGCACTTTCTTGACTATACTTTATATATACAATTCAATGAATTCTAAACTAAGATGAAGTAGATATTAATAGTTGAAATCAATGCTTGTAATCTAGGGGCAATAAGTGACCTATTTAATTAATGGTTGTGTTTTGAGCTATATTTGAAGTAATTTGAAAATATTATGGCTCGAAATTTTTAGGAGTATATATTTTCATGTTACAAAGCTGCACACAAATTTTTGTGGCATTATAATTTTAGATTTTTGAGATATAAAGAAAATAATACTTGAATATCTATAAATTAGAATTTCAAGTACCTATTAGGATTTTTGAGATATCAAACAATTAAAAGAAAATCTATGATTAATATTTTTTATAATAAAATTTAAAGATATAAGCTATATTTTTAAAAAAATTGATAAAAATTAAATGGTTAATTCAAAAATATTTGATTTTAAAATTTTAAAAAATAATCTTTTCTAGATAAATAACCTATTAAAGGATTTTACTATAATTTGAGTATTTTATATAAATTAATGGGATTTTTTAGAAGCCAAGACTTTATAGAGGTATAAAAGATGGATACATGGAGCTATAATAAAATTTTGATATAAAAATGAATCTTTGAAAAAAAATGATGGATTTTCTTAAAATTATTGAGAATCTAATTTATAGCAATTGATTAGTTATGATTTGGCATAGAAAAGGGTATTAAAGATTTTTTAGATACTATAGAAAATATTATATATAAATCTATTTAAATATAAGAAATTTTTATTAATATAATATATTTTTAATATAATTGTGTTTATTTAATAAGACAAATCACTCATTAGAGTCTTACTAATAAGTTAAAATAAATTTTCTATAGTTAAGCATCTAATATATTTTTAAATTAAAAATCATATTATATAATATTATATAGATAGTCTTATCTATTAATACTTAAAAATCTTCAAAAATTATCTACAATCTTTCTTTTGTTTTGGCTAATATTACTTTTATTTATTTATACAATGGTGTTTTGTATTTTTGAGCTATTTGTAATAATAAAGTTTTTATTATAAGACTATTAATATTATTGAACAAAAGCTATATTTGATTTGTTATAAATTGCAAGAAACATCATTATTATTAATATAACTTTCAACTTCTATTCAATCTATTTATTTATTTTTTTTCCATTTAATTGATTGTAATGCTAAAAATTTGTTAAGATTTTTTTTTTTGTTTCACCATTGCTAGGTATTGCCAATAAACTTCTTATATATTCTTGTCTCGAATTTTGGATGCTTCTTGTGATATGATTCTTTTGATTGTTGTATAAAATTATTGTCACTCTGTTTGTTGACTTAATTAATTCATCTTGTACATGAATTACTTTAGTTGTCAACACTTCTCCTTCTAATTTCATAGCTGCTAAGTCATTAGAATTTTTTATTCTGCTAAAAAAACGTTTTTTTTTTTAACTGGTATAATTTATTAGAAACAAGAAAAATCTCTTTATATTAAGATTGTTTACTAGCTACCATAGATTGAACACCATCGCTTTTTTTTTAATTGTATTCTAATATAAAAAAATCCTTCTTACCTATTGTTTCTTGCCTTAGCTATTTGATCTGTTCTATTGCTTGGAATATCACTTCTTGTTGCTAATGGCTCTTTTATAATTCTAAGACTATTTGATATTGTTGATAATTTTGTGACACTTGATTGTATCCCTCCAATATCCATTCCCTTATGTTATGAATCACTCTCACCTCTTACTTTGTCAATGTTTTTCTTTGGCCTACCCGGTGAGATTTTGTAATGACTAATATTACACATAGTCCCTTGTATTCTAGTTGATGTACGTCATTATATCACAGGTATTATTACACCAGTTTGCAAGTTAGATACATTATTATTTACTTTATTATTCTTGGATAGAATAAACTACTTTTTAAGTAGCATAGTTATTTTTGATTTCATTTCAAATGAATTATTAGCACAATGGTACTAAACATTGTTTCTTTTGCCATCCATGTATTTGTTTTGTTTGGTATATTGTCTTCTTGCATATCTTTTTTTTATTCATCACATTATAATTTTCATCATTTACCAGATTTTTTTCTCTTTTTGTTAGACTTGTTCTCAAATTTTGTCTTTTTTTTTATGTTATAGCTTGTGTCCTGAAAATGGAACAATTAATACTTCTTTGTATGTAGAATGATTTGTTGTATAGCAAGGATTATTGCTGAATTCAATCTTTCTTGCTTTACAATGTTGGATGTTAGATTTATCATGTTCAATAACCATATCTATCATTACAATAGCTATTGTAGGAATTGATGTTGATGTTGTATTCCTTCTATTTAATACATCCATTAAGTTTTTCTTTTTTGATTGATTATCTCTGAAATATTTATATTATCTATATTTTGTATTTGTAAAATTAACAAGTTGATGTATATAGCTACTACACTTTGAATAATACTTTGATGGATCTTCCTTTATTTTGCTTAAATTCTTTGCAATTCCAATTTCAAATTATCTTTCATCATGGAAGGCCAATTTACTTATTTCCTATTAAAAACTCTTTACATCTACTCAATATATTTAGAATAGCATATAGAAATTGAATAACATGCTCAGCTACTTCTGACTTGTAAGTAGAAATATTTAAACTGGTAGCCTTGCAATTTCTTTTTTCTATAGAAGGATAAAAAAAATCTTTTGCTTAACATCTACAATTGTATTATATACATCTTAGAAACAAAAAGTTACTTCATAGAGTGGAATATGTTGTATAGGAGCAAAATTGTAACATTTGCCTTCTATTAAACTCGTACAATTATCTTCTTTTAAGTTTCAGAATACTTCTCTTTTTGAAGTTTTTTGTATTTTTTTTCTTCAATTTACTTCTAATATAAAGTTCTTCAAATTCATTTTATCCATCAACTCCTCTTCTTCATTATTCCATTCATTCTATTTCACAATACCAAACTAAAATTGTATCATTTTTGTCTAACTATTATATTTTCTACTTCAATCTTTAAATATTTTTGATGTATCTCCTTACTTAAGATATTGCCAAATTGAAATTTTTCCATTACTAAATTCTTCTCAATATTCCAAAAAAATAATTATTCTTATTATATCTTTTTGCTTGGTAATTGCCCCTCTTAATTGATTAATTATCTTTTATTTAATTTTTATTAATTCAAATTTATTATTTATTAATTTATATTTTTTTCATTAATTGTTATAAAATTTATTTTTGCTAATTTTATTCTTGCCACAAAAACTATTAGAACAAAAATATATTCAAAATACACTATTTTTTTATTGATTGCATTGTCTTCATACATCTTAAATAAAAAAATTTCAATGTGTATTTCTTTTATATCTTGTATTGAGTTGAATTTTGTAATTATTGTTTTGCCTTTGTTATGAAGTATTCTTTGATGCTTTCCTTCATAAAACTTAGAGAACAGATAATTTATATGCATAAAAGATTAAAATTTGTTAAAATTATTTTTTAATTTGTATTCTTTAATATTATAAAAATATTCTTGTGTCTTTATTTCTTTTCTTGGAATTACTATAGTAATAACTTACATGTCTTTATTTTGTTTTTATAAAATACTTACAAGAAATGAATATATTGATGGTTCTTCTTTTGTATTATAATATGATTTTAGTTTATTGATATTAATTCTTATAATTATGTCATTTAATAACATTAAATCTACTATCCTATTAGACTAGACTGATGCTATTACATAAGATTCTATCCACTTGTATTGAATTTTTTTCTTTTTTTATGGATGTTATTTTCAACCACAAAATTAATTGGCCTTTTATATAATAATTAATTTTTGTATGATTACCTTGACTTTCTTGTTGTATAATATTCTACCATATTTAGTATTTATTGGAATTATGTTTCAAGATATGCTTATTTTTTCTATTTTAAGATATACTAAGTATTCATTAATAATATCTACAAGGTCAATTTTGATAAATATGCTCATATCAAAATTTCTTCTGTAATTGTATTCTTATTATATTTTTTTCAACCTTTGTTCTTTATAAATCCATTTTTTTAACTTGATGAAGTCTATGAATTAAAAAATTTTCATATAAAAATTTTGTTGTAGATTTAATTATATTCTCTTTCAATGCTCTTGCTTCTATCTATTTGGTAGTATAGTCAATTATTATGATGATGTATCTATTTCTTGTATAACTAGCTAGTGGATCAATTGGTCCTATAAAATCTATTTCTTATTATTGAAATATGTCTAATGGTAGCATTAGATATAAATGATTTTTGTATTTGTTTGATTTAGCTATTATTCATTGACATACATCATACTATCTATAATAATTAGGTACATCCTTTCTTATTATTGACCACTAAAATAAAGCTACTAATACTTTGTGCAAAGTTATTATAGTTGAGAAATATCCTCCAACAGGTCTTTCATGAGCTTCAACTATAATTGCTTTGATAATAGAACCTGCTAAACAAATTCATTCTATTCCATCCAAGCAAGTCTATATCAATCTTTTCTTTTATCTAAATAATAAGATTGGCTTTTAATAGTAATTTATCTTTTGATGTTAAGTGATGTGGTGGTAGTAAGTCTTTCATTCTTTAAAAAGTCAATAAATGATATTTGTCAGTTACAAGGTGGTATTGATTCTTAAACATATGCTGGATTAACTTGCACCATAAATAAGTTTGTATCTAAGAGATGATCTTCTATTTCAATTGGTGCTTCTCCCTTGGTTATCTTTGATAAATAATTTGCTATCACATGTTGTTGTCTTGATTTACATATAATTTTAAAATTATATTCTTAAAAAAATAACATCTATTTTATAATTCTTTCAAAAATAACTGATTTTTTAATTAAATATAATAATATTTGGTGATCTATATAAAAAATAAAGTGACTTTCTAATAAGTAATATTAAAACTTTTGTACTAAGTAAACCATTGCTAATTTATTTATTTATTTATTTTTGTAATATTATAATTCTTTTTAGCTTGATAAAATAATTGATTTGTATAATAGATTGGTGAATCCAAATTGCTTATGATATTTTGAGCTAATACACTTCCTATTGCCTCATTTGAAACATCACAATGTACATGGAAAGGCTTATTCTAATATAATATAATCAATATTAGTATAGTTGTTAATTTTTATTTTAAAAATTCAAATGCTTATTAGCAATTATTCATCTGTATATACTTAATACTAGATTTAATTAGTTTTGTTAATAATTATAAGATGTTTGCAAAATTATGTATAAATTTTCTATAATAACTGATAGATCCTATGAATTCATGCATCTTTTTGAGGTTCTTTAGAAGTGGTAAGATAGCTATAGCTTGAATTTTTGCTGGATCTACTAACAATCCTTCTTTACAAAGAATATGACCTAGTAATATCTCTAAGTTAATTACAAAGGTGCATTTTTTTAGGTTGAGGCTAATTCCATATTTTCTACACTTTTGAAGATACTTCTTTAAATATTTCAAATGTTAACTACTATATATACTAAAATCATCAAAAAAAACTTGTATGAAGTCATTCTGATACTTTATAAAGGTATGCATAATTGCCTTTTGGAATATAATAGATGTATTTTTTCAATCCAAATGGCATTACTTAATATACAAATGATCTCTATTCAATGATGAAATAAGTTTTTAGTTGATCTTATATGGCTATTGGAATTTGGTTATAATCATTGAATCCATCTAATATAGAGTAGAATTTGTGACCTATCACAATTTTAAAAATTACATTTGAAATAGATAATAGAAAGAGATATATTTTGGTTACTCCATTTAATTTCTTATAATCAATATAAATAAATAATTTGCTATTCTTCTTAGGTACAATTATTATTAGAAACAACCACTTTATTTGATCAATATGGTAGATGAATCTTATTTTAAATAATTTATCTATTTCTTCTTTGACTTTAATAGTATATATTGGATTTATTTTATGTCTTCCTTATTTGATTGGTCATGCATTTGATTTAAGCTCAATCCAATATTCATAGATATGTATTGATATATATTTTAAGTCTTCATAACTCTATGCAAAAATATGTTTATATTCTTGTAATAATTTTATTAATTTTTTTTTAAATTCTTCATCATTTTAACTTTTTTTGATTGATCGTTATTCTCAAGATTTATGTCATCTATTTGATCTTTTTTATTAATGGTCTAATTAGTGATGGATTTTTTTTTAACTACTTTTATTATTGGAGTTATATCTAATTTTCTTGTCTCTTTTCTTACTTTGTAGAAATGATCTAGATATCTAATCAATTCTCTTTTTGATTTGTTTGCTAATTTTTTCTTTTTTTCTTTTTTTAATTATCTTTTTGATCTTTTTTTCTTTTTTTCTTTTCTTCCTGATCTTAATTGTTAATTGAATCTTCAAAGTCTAATAATACGTATTATTTGACTTTTATATCTTCACTCTTCTTTTGTTTAAGGTGTGAAACTATCAATGACTTCTTTGTCATTTTTTTTTTTCTAAATCAAATGATAAATGTATCTTGAAACTTCCTCTAAGTGATAAAGTTTCCTATAGAATATTAAGCATATTACTTAAGTACTCACTTTTTAAGTATGATTAGAAAAAGAGCTAATTTATTTTTATTTTTTATCTCTTTGTTGGCTTAATAGACATTATTGAACTCTTGTATATAGATGCCCAAATCATCCTTGCTTTTAAACTTAGGCAAGCTCACTTTTGTATCTTTAATTGCAAGTGCCATGCTAATTGATATCCTCTATTGTAATGGTATAGGTAAAAAAGAAGGCTAAATTAAAAACAAACTTGGTCTTATACTTGTAGTTGGACGTGGTTGAATCAATATGAGTTCACTTGATGATTGTTTTGTGATCAACAAGCTATTTCTTCTTTGTTCATTGGTATTTTCAATACTTGTTGAATTTAAGTCTTCTTTTCTATTAGAACTTATGTCTTTTGTGTGATTATTTAGTCAAAGACTTATAGATAAACTTCTTCTTCAATTGTACCTTTCCTTCCTTTTAACATTTTATTTGTCAACTCTTTCTTTCTTTACTTCTTTTTATTTTTATTTTTTATAGTCTATAAATATGGTTTCATTTATCAACTTTTTTTCTTAGAGTCTTTGGACTTTTAAGAGATTTAGCTTCTTGACTCATTATATAATATAATATTTAATTTCAATAATTATTAATTAATTATTTTTATTTTTATTTTTTATATCAATTCATGATTTCTTCTCCAATTTTTGCTGAATATTTTCTTATTTAGATTTTGTACTTACCAAGTGTAGATGGCTCCAAAGGCTTTTATTTTAGAAAGATTTCCTACTTTCTAGAGTTAACTTCCATTAAACATTTATTAATGTAGATCCTTCTTTAATATTCAACTTGCTCTCTTTCATATTTTAACTATAGTCAAATTTTGTTTCTCTTATTCTTTTACTTTTTTATTCCATCTTCATAGCTTAATATATAATATAGAATTATTTTGTACTATCTCTCATTATAGTTTTTAATAATCTTGATAAACTTGATAGATTCTATGTATAATATCACCTATCTTAAATAATTATAATAATATTTATAAATTTTTTTTTTAATAATAACTTAAATTTTATATATCAATAAACTTGATTATTAAGAATAGTATTATATTTTTTAACATGGTTGCCAAATGAATATATAGATTCTCACATCCTAAGAATTATAGGATATTTCTTCTATGTTTTTACATAGGAGCTATTTCTTTTCTCATAATAATTCTTTAATGATGATTATCTTTTATCTTTGTAGTATTGATGTGAGTTTCCAAACTTGAGGTTAATATCAAAGTTGGGATTGAAGTTGGCATTAAGATTGACATTGATGTCATAGTCAAAATCAATATCAAGGTCAAGTTGAGATTGATAACTCTATTAAGATCAAACACTTTGTCAAGGTCCATTACTTTGTTGAAGTTGAATACTTTGTCAAAGTTGAATACTCTATCAAGATCAAAGTTTTTATCAAGGTTGAAGTTGACTAATTCTTCTATACTAGATAAATTCTAAATCTATCTTGGACATCTTATTTCTTCAATCTCTTCTTTTTTATGTCTTCACATGTCTTATAACATTCAATTATTGCCAAGTGAGTCTTTGCTAAAATCAAAGTAAACCATTGATACAATTTATTTGAAATAGAATTATATCTTGAATCATTATATGACTTAAAACTTAAGACCTGTTTATGTATCAACAAAGTAAGAAGAATGGACAAAATAGAATGTGAATTATAATCTTTTTATTATAATTCTTCTTAAATTTTTTATAATATAAATTTATTTTTATTTATAACTATCTTATAATAAATAAAAAAATAATACTATTTAGATTTAATAAATCTATTTTGTTTCTAATTACTTTAACTACCTAAGGTGGCTTAATTACCTTGTCTTTTAATACATAGATAATTAACCACCTAGTCTTTTAATATATGGATAGCTAACCACTTTTTCTTTTATTACATGGATAACTAACCACCTAATCTTTTAATATATGGGTAGCTAACCACCTTGTCTTTTAAAACATAGGAATCTAACCACCTTGTCTTTTAAAACATAGGAATCTAACCACCTTATGTATTTATACTAATAATCTTTAATTTATTTTTTATTTATTTATTTATTTATTTATTTTATTTATTTTATTTATTTTTGTATCAAGTATTTTTTTTAAAATAAATTTCACACTAGATTTTTTAAAATTTATATCTTATAAAGAATATAAAATTTATTATTTTATTTTTAGATTTAATTTAATAGTATCAAAATTAAAAATATTTTTAAAAGATAATTCTAAGATTAACAGCTTTGTTAAGGCTTATCCAAGGTAGGAAACCAAAATGGAATTCAAAATAAGAAAGATGCTTTATTTTAAAAATTCATTAAAGTTCTTCATATTTTTTAAGTTATATAATCTTATAAGCCATGTTAAATCATTAAAAATAAGTCTATTATTTAAAAGAATTTAAGGAGTGTCAAGTATATATATGTTGTTTTAGATCCATCAATATTTATTGATATAGCTAAGATAGGATAACAAGCTCATAGAGCTTACTAGTGGTGGACTAATTTGGTTCTTCCAATTATTTTATAAGTTGCTTATGACTATATAAAAGAATCATTTCATTTATTTATGTAAGATATTTTGGATTTTTATCAAAGACCTTGTGATGTAAGGTAGAATATTAAACCACCTTATGCTATGGTTAATATATCTAGAAGCCATAGAGAGCAATTCCTATATTTGTCAACTTTATCAAATCATAGACATTTTATGAAGATGAATTGTAAGGATAAAATTCACCTTTCAATCCAAATTATAAAATGGCTTAAATTAAGAATCACTTATTATTAATAGTATAAAGTAAAAAAGCACAATTAATAAGAAATAAGAAAAGAAAAAAGACAAAATAAGTGAAAGAAATACAATCAAATAAATATACACTTAAAAACTTGTCACAATTTATTTAGATTTTTATTTGATAAATAATAAAATATAAAATATAAAATAAAATTTTAAATAGATAATTCTTTTGTTTCTCTAATGATATAAAAAACATGTGATTTTGAGCTACTACAAGTAAGTTATAAAGGTTTGAAGATAAGAAATAAAAAATAGAAAAATTCAATAAAAGCATTTTATTCGAAGGATAACTTAATTAATCAAGGATTTGAGCCTCACCAAGAGTCACAAAGTGGTGTGTATGATGTCCTAGAGGGGCCACAAGGCCTTAATCTTATCCTCCTACCTACATCCAAGGTGCTACAATTCATATAGGATATATGCACCTCCTTTCCTACAAGTGCTACTTTAGCTATTGGTCACTATGATTTCTACTAGCAAAATATGTTCTTTTATAATTTTGACTTTATCAGGTATTTAATTAGCTTAAAAATATTCTAGAGCCTTCAAATCTTCTTCAAATTCTTCATAATAGCCTCCTAAAGTGATAAAATTATTATTTATCAAAGTCTTAAAAATGTACTCTAAATATTTATAAATAAATTTTAAATAAATTTTAAAAAGTCATATAATATTTTTAAAATGCTCATATCAATTTTATACTACTTTATCCTATCTTATTACTTTTTAATAGTAATAAAATCAATTTAAATCAACTAAAAAATCCTATTTCTATATAATTCACTAAAAGTTATAAGGTTTTTTTTCATGCTTCTTTTATCTACTAATTAATATTAATAAATTTCTAATAAGTAATATATATATATATATATATATATATATATATATATATATGAGTAAAAAATAAATTTAGATATTAGTTTCAATAACTAAATATTAATTATTATAATTAATATATATATATATATATATATATATTAATCAACTGAGATAATTATCTCTAAGACTTATTAAGATTCTATTTTTATATTTTTTTTTCTAATAAGATTCTTATAATTTAAAAGATCTCTTAAATCCTAATAAATACTTAGATGATTAAATAGATTCTTTAATCTTAATATTTTTATATTTAAATAATTTAAAACTTATTTTTAAAAAATCCACTAATTAAGATATATTAGCAAATGGATGATGAAGATAAGGAATTTATAGTTTCTTATGATAGTAGATCAAATAAGAATGCTAAAGTACAATATAGTTTATATTAAAAAAAATATTTAGTTTCAATTAAAATAATTATATACTTTTAATATTACTTATAGGATAAAAAATTCTTTTTAACAATTGACCATCAGCCACTAAAATAGCTTATGGAATTTGATAAATTAACTAACAAATTTGCAATGTAGATCTTAATTCTACAAAAGTATGACTTCAAGGTGGTGTATAAAGTAGGATTGGTAAATATGGATGTTGATGGATTAAACAAAATCTATATCTAAGCTAAAAAGATTCTACAAAGATTAGATGGTATATTGAGGTGGATGAAGAAGAAATTCTAAGGTGGTATATATTATCATCTCTTAGCTTATAAGTGATAAATAGAGACTCATCAAAAAGTACTTTTAATGATATAGAAAAAAAAAAAAAAAAAAAAAAAAAAAAAAAAAAAAAATTAAGAATGCTAAAGATATTTTTGAAGATGAATTAGTATTAAATTATCTAAGAAAGAAGAAATTACCACTTGATGTGACTTTTAAAGAAAGAGATAAAATCCTACAACAAGCCAAAAGATTTGAATGGGAGAAAATTTATTTATATAGAAAAATATTAGATGGGAGTAAACGTGTAGTTCTAAGATCATATAAATATAAAAAGTTGATGCTTCATATCTATAAAGAATTAGGATAATTTTGAATTAACAAAACTTATAGTCTTTTATAAATTCAATATTGGTAAGTTGGTATATAAAAAGATGTGCAACTAATTGTTTCTAAATATCAAATAATGGATAAGGTTTGTGCTTCATTTAATGCACCAATATCAATTTTGCAATCTTTACTTATTATAGACTTAGAATTTTAATAGAATTTGGATTTTATTGGGCCATTGTATATTACTAAAAGATGTAACAAGTATGAATTGATAATGATTGAATATTTTTTTAAGTGTATAGAGCTAATGGCATTACTTGTCAAGTTCAATAAAATAATAGCTTATCCTTTCTTAGATTAGATTCTTAGTTGTTTTGAAGTACCAACTGAAATATTAACTAATTAACGTAAAGAATTCTTAGATGAGTTTTAAATGTTATTGAAACAAGCATTTATTGATTGTAAGACAACATTATGAAATTATCTTGAGATAGATGGATTAATAGAATATATGGTATAAATTGTGAAAAGGGCTTTTAAGAAATATAGTCTATAGTATCAAGGATGCAAGATAGCAAGTTAGCCAAGGACCAAAGAGAAGAAATCAGAACCAGAATAACTTCAAAAACAAAGAATTGAATGGACAGGAACAAGAACTAGATTAAGAATAAGAAACTTGATTAATATTAAGAACAAGGCAACACTCTGGATTGCTCCAAGACTTGTGTTGGCAAGGCTGAGGTGCTCCTCAGTCTTGCTTCTTATTTATACTATGAGGCCTTATGTTCTTTGGACCTTTTAAGAGTATCTTAAAATATTCTAGAGGCTTGAGGAAGATTTTGGAAGATTCTAAAAAGTCCATGAGAGGTCTTGGAAGATTGAAGAGGATTCTAGAAGGTTCTAGAAGATTCTAAAAGATTCTAAAAAGCTATAGAAGATTCTAAAAGATTCTAGAAAGCTATAGAAGGTTCTAGAAGACTATTAAAAGTTCTAATAATGGCTTAAAGTATGTCCGTGATATCACCTTCCCTTCTAGCGATGAGTTTCACGAGGAGCCGAAGCAATTTGACAATCAAATTACATGCGTAAAAATTCTAAAGTTCATCAAAGTAGAGAAGCAACATATTCCATTTTTTGTTTGTTGATTATCGGTTCAATAGGTTTTTTAAGATGGCGTTGATGATTTCCACATATAACCTCTGTTAAACCAATATTCCATCCAAGAATTTGATCTTTGTTGCAATCTTCAAAACATCCTCTGAAAATAATTTTTGGTCCACATAGGATCATCCTTCCAACTTCGAGGAGTATTATCAAAGCTCAAGCATTTGAATTAAGATTTTTGTGATGAGGCCGTATCTCCAAAGACTCTAAGCGTGGCCTTACTTGACGTTGGGATATTACTTCTTCATCTTGTCCATATTCTTCAAACCTATAAGATTGTAAAAGTTGCAATGATTCTCCAACCGCTTGTATGGCAAAACAGCCTTCTGACTTTTGTTCCTGCAATTCCCTTCAAATGCAAAGATTTGACATAATAATTAATAAGCTTCTAGCAAGATCTATTCTATCCTAAGAAAATACAAGTGCAGGTCTTGACATGGCTCTCTCCTTTTTATATTGGTCTTTTGTTGTTAATAGGAAGCGTCATTTAGAAGCCAAGAGATGTTACTGTACACGAAATCTTCAATGACCATTGAATCTAGGTTTTTTAGGATATTGTTGATGGAATTGGTGAACCTTCATAGGTGCATTTATAAGGTTATCTGAGGGTTCTCATGTTCTTTTGCTAACTCCATAGCGCTTTAAATGGATGAAATATTCTAATTGTCTATGTCTTATACGTGAATCTAATATTTCATCCACCTTATATTCAATCTCTTGATTGACTTCAATTGGAGCTCGTAGTAGAATAGTTCTTCCAACAATATTTGATTTATAATAGGTTTTTAAAAGCAAGACATAAAAGATTGGATGAATGTGCATGCTACTTGATAGTTCGAGACAAAAACTTACTGGATTTATTTGATGTAGAATTGTAAAAGATCCAAGTCTTTGATAGTCTAATTTTTGTACTGGTCAATTTGTTTGTATATTTTGTCGAAGTAACCAGACATAATCTCCTACTTTGAAATTTTGTTGGTTCTTGCAATGAATGTATGCATAGTCTTTATATCGATCTTGGGCTATTTGTAATTAGAATTCCAATTCTTCATGGATGGTTTTTAAATAAGTAGCTTGACTTTTTGCAGCAGGGCTTTTTACATCTTCAATTTAAAATAGATTTGTTTTAAGGTGGTATCCATAGTTTGAGAAGAATAGAATTTGTTTTGATGAAGAATATTTGGAGTTATTATATGCAACCTCAGTCAATAGTAGAAAATCCGTCCAATCATCTTGTTGATAATTTATACTACAACGAAGATATTGTTCCAAGATCTGATTCACTTGTTCTGTTTGACCGTTAGTTTGACGATGATAAGCAGATGAAAGGTTGATCTTGACCTTTAAAAGCCGAAATAATCCTCTCCAAAAGTTTGATACAAATTGCCATCCTCGATCTGAAATAATATCAATTAAAAGGCCATGTATTTGAAAAATATTATCAATAAAAAGCTTTGTTGTTTCCTCCCCAGAAATAGTCTTATTGCATGAAATAAAGTGTGTCATCTTTGTAAGATGGTCTACCACCACAAAAATTGAATCTTTTCTATTTAAAATTGAGAGGTCTGTAGTGAAGTCTTTAGATAACGATTGCCATGGGCCCTTAGGAACTAGAAGGAGTTGCAGAAGTCCATATGCTTGGTGTCTAGGAATCTTTGTTTGCACACAAATTTTGCATGATTGGATGAATTCTTTCACCAATTTCCACATTTGAGGCCATCAATAGTCTCTTGATACTAATTCCAAGGTCTTATTGAAGTCAAAGTATCCAACTGCTAGAAGGTCATGTCAAGCTTGAAGAATTTGAAGTCTTATAGGTCTTGGAAGAATATATAGGAGATTCTTAAAGTTTAACAATCCATCTTCAAATTTGAAATTATTATTTTCTTTGACATGTGTATTTTTTAAACATTGTTGGATGTTCTTTATAAATGAATCTGTCTTCATTACTTTTTGGATTTCCGTCTTGACAGTTGTATCTGTATAGGTAGATATTATCAATATCTTTAATTGTAAATTGGACGGCTTCAACATGATTGATTTTTGTTGATCCAATACAATGTCTCCTATTCTTGGTACAAGATATAATCATCGAGAAAGGGCATCTGGTTTTCCTTACAGTTTTTCCGAAGGATATGTAATTACAAAATCAAATTGAGATAATGACATGCTCCATCATGCTTGTCGACGATTTAGAACTCGAGCACTTATAAAATATTCCAAATTTTTGTGGTTGATATATACCATGATTTTGTATTGAGCCTCTTCCAACAAATGGCGCCATTCTTTAAAAGCATCAACAATTGCCAATAATTCTTTGTCATGGATCTTGTAATTAATCTCTGCAGTTGAAAATTTTCAAGAGTGGATCTGTGTGGAGCAAAAATAAAAGATTCTTTTAGTTTTTTGAATGCTTCTTCAGCCTTATCATCCCAAATAAATTTATCCTTGCTTATGAGTCGCATTAATGGAGCCGCAATCTTAGAATAATCTTTGATGAAGATTCTATAGAAATTTGCAAATCCCAAGAAATATTGTATATCTCTAATTGATGATGGTTGTTTCCACTCTATAACAGTTTGTATCTTCTTTGGATCTATAGAAATTCCATTTTTTAAAGTAATATATTCTAAAAATTCAGCTGAAGGTTGGTGGAAAGAATATTTCTCCAATTTGGCATACAATCCACTTTCTCGTAGTTTCTCTAATACCTTCTGTACATGATATTCATACTCTTCTTCATTCTTAGAAAAGATCAAGATATTGTCTAAATAGATGACTACAAAGTCATCTAAGTATTCTCGTAAGATATCATTCATCATATGTTGAAAGACTACAAGTGCATTTGTAAGTCCAAAAGGCATAACATTGTATTCGAAATGTCCATACCTAGTGCGGAATGCTCTCTTCTATTGATCTCCTTCTTTAATCCTGACTAGGTTGTAGGCACCTCTCAAATCAATCTTTGTAAAAATCTTTGTTTGTCCTAATTGTTCCAATAATCTTGAGATTAATGATAATGGATAGCAATTTTTCATAATTACCTTGTTCAGACCTCGATAATCAATACACATACGTAAGGAACCATCCTTCTTTTTCACAAATAATATAGGAGTTCCAATATGTGATTTTGAATGTCAAATAAAATTCTTGGCTAGATTTTCATCAATATTTTCTTGCAAGGCTATAAGCTCCGTTTGTGACAGATTGTAAATTCGACCAAATGGAGGTTGAGTTCCATCTTGTAATTCAATTGCACAATCATAAGGACGATATTCAAATAATATGTCTGCTTTTTTTCTTTTCAAATATGTCTTCTAAGTTGCAATATTGACTAGGAATTTCTTGCTTCAGTTGCTCCATTGGATCTTTTATTGGAGTAGTATACAATGCAAATGCATCTTCTTTTTTTGCTGCTTGCATGAATACTTTAGCTTTAAAGAATAGAATAGTACCTCATTTCTTGTTTTGATGCATGGATCTTGAGAAAATCTTTCGCATATTCCAATCAATATTAAGATTATGTAGCTCAAACAAAGGAAGTCCAACGACAATAGGATTTGTCAGACATCTAATGATATTAAAAATAATTTGTGATACTTGATCTTCTAGTATCACTTTCAACGGTTGGGTTTCTTCAACAACATCTTCTAATACAAGGTTTCGTTTATCAATGACTTCAATGGATGCAGGATAGATCTTCTTTATAAGTAATAGATTGTACTTGGTTGCAAAATCCTTATCCATAAAGCATGCTAAGGCTCCAATATCTAAAAGAACTTTAGCAGAAATTTCTTGTTTCAAGGTTCTTATATATACATGAAGTATAAAACAAGATGTTGGATCCGGAGGTAAAAAGAGACCTTTTTCTAGTGCTTTAGATTTGAGGGTGTTCGATCACAAGGTTCCTATTGTGGCTGGACGTTTTCATTTTTTGACCTTTTTAATTCAGATATTATATCTTGTGCCTTGAATTCTCTAAACTTATTTAGACAATTTGTTGCCTTCTAATTGGATCTTTCATAATATAGGCATAAATTTTCTTGTCGACATTTAGTCTTTTTCGCTAGTGTTAATAGCTTGAATTGAGTCGCATCAATTTGCATAGGTTCAGGATATGTTAATGGCTTTTCCAATATTCTTGAAGATGTAGCAGTCATACCTTGATAGGTATTGTTGAAAATTGATCGCCTTTCTTGTCGTAGTTCAAATAGGTGATTGTCATAAGTAATAGCTTGAGCTATAAGTTCCTCTAAGCTTTCAACTCTTAGTATCGTGATTAATAAATTCTTTACATTATCTTTTAGGCCATAATGAAATCAAGTCATAAAAGCCTTAATAGAATAATCTCTTCTTGCAAGTTATGAATCTTTCGTTTAGTTTTTTTAGATATTTGCTCCATGTACAATTCTTTTTTTGGGTTGCAAAAGAATGCCATTTCTTCTCATATTGTATTCAATAGGGCTCAAAGATCTACAAGTGTTGCCACTCTATTCTCTGTTTGTGAGGATGCACCTCCATTAACCTGATCTATTTCCATCTTAAAAAAGAAAAAATCGATAAGCCGTTAGTATTTTCTATACTAAAACGAATACTTTTAGACAATTAGTTTAGAGGAGGATAATCCACAACTTCTAAAATGTAGTGATATAATTTAAAAAAGGGATAATCTACTCTTTTCAAAAAAAAATCAACTACAACAAGTAATCATATCAATCTAGAAGGGGGTAGTATGCACTCCTCTAGAGCATAATAGTATCTTGAAGAGGAGTAATCCACTCTCTATCAAGAGATCTAAGCTTTGATATAATTATGTAAGGTAGTCTTGTCAAACTGTCAAGGATGCAAGATAGCAGGTTAGCCAAGGACCAAAGAGAAGAAATCAGAACTAAAATAACTTCAAAAACAAAGAACTGGATGGAGAGGAAGAAGAACTAGATCAAGAATAAGAAACTGGATTAATATCAAGAACAAGACAACACTCTAGATTGCTCTAAGATTTGTGTTGGCAAGACTGAGGTGTTCCTTAGTCTTGCCTCTTATTTATACTATGAGGCCTTATGTCCTATTGGACTTTCTAAGAGTATCTTAGAATATTTTAGAGCCTTGAGGAAGATTTTGGAAGACTCTAAAAAAATCCACAAGAGATCTTGGAAGGTGGAAGAGGATTCTAGAAGGTTTTAGAAGATTCTAAAAGATTCTAAAAGATTCTAAAAAGCTATAGAAGGTTTTAGAAGACTACAAAAAGTTCTAGTAATGGCTTAAAGTATGTCCGTGATATATAGAAAAGACATTATAGGAATTGGGATTTGTAATTACCTTAATTGGCTATGAGATGTTTCAACAAGCAAGCTTTTTTGACAATATATATATATATATATATATATAAATGACAATTAATCTTAATAGTATCTATTAAATATAATCTATAAATGGTAGTCAAAATGGATGATCTTAAATTATAAATAGATATATATATATAATATATAAAATTATTTCAATATATTATATTAAAAGTATTTAATAATTTTAATATTATTTAATATTACAGTATCTTAAGATATAATATTATTTAAAAAGGAGGCTATCAACTATAGTTATAAAGATTTATATTAAGTGATTATATATATATTCATAACAAATTGCATCAATTACATTGGACATAACAATATGTAGAATCATTCTAAGAAATAAAAAGATACTTTTAAGTGATATATTAAAATTAGAAGGTTATGATAGATAAATTTAGAAGGGTCATTTTAGAAATTGTACTCCTTATCTTTTGCCACATATAGATGGTATAGTAGATTCTAATTTGAATTTTATTTTAGCTAGCTTGAAGTATGTATTGAGTGGAAGAGCTCATTGAATTGTAACAATAATTTTATTTAACATTTATTCAACAAGTTGGCATATGGGGTGTTTGATACCATCTTTGGATCACATCCCTACCAGAAGATAGATACGTCCCTAGTCTAAGAGGAAATCTAAGAAAATTTAAGAAATTAATAGAAGTAATTTTAATTGATACTATTAGCCTTTTCCATTAAGTTGATCTTGGTTGGGTACACCATTATAAAAGCGGCTTCAATAATGATACAAGGAGCAAATAAAAGAAGCCTAATTGGCCTTAGCTTTATTAGATATCTGTATGTTTTTAGAATTACTTGTATTTTTTTTTTTTTTGATGATATATATATATGTGTGATTGTTTTACCTACTTTTTAATTGTCATTTATACCTTGGAGGTACATACTCATTACAATAAGAATGTTAGTACAAGAATAAGTTATATAAATTCCATGCTATACAATATATTGGTGTATAACAAAATAAATCCAATTAAAGCAATCAATTATAATTATAATTTAGATATTCTCTTAAAACTATTACTTTAAAATAATAATTTAATATTTATAATGAATATATCTTCTATTATAAAAATTATAATCCAAAAATAATTTAATTTATATTTAGATTCAATAAATAAAATAAATTATAAAATAATAGTCTAAATTCAAACTTCCACTACAAAACACCACAATAAAAGTCCAATTTTAAATCTTGTTATGTATGAAAAAAGAAATAATACTAGGATTCTCTCTTAACACAATTACTATAATTGATCCATGCAAAGAATACTCATCTTAGATGTTGATTCATTCTTCTTTCCAATGAATGATAATGTACATGTTTTACTATGGAACCAACCAATGCTTTGACATGGCAATCTACTATGTTGGACTTCACCTACATTTACATCTATCATTAATGGAATTGTTCATGGTCTATGAGTATTCCAAAGAATATATCACTATAAAAATTGTTTTATGTGCTCAAATAGAAGAAACACATGAGCGAGTTCAAAAATCTTATTTAATTATTTAATTTAGTATCTTTAATTTTTTGATTTAAAATTTTAATAACTTTTCTTTTTTAATAGCATCCTTTCAATAATAACTAAGCATAAAGAATTTTATTTTAAAGAATCAATGGATTTTGCCTTAATATCAATTTTGCTAGCATATATCTAATAATTGTGGTATGTATAGTCTTATTAGTCCAAAATATGAATAAAAATAATTTTATCTATCATTTAGAATTTTTTCTAAATATTTCAAATAGAAATTAAATAATTGAAGGTCTTTTAATTTTGTCATTTGATTTTGGATTTTATAAAGTAATCAATCATAATCAAGTTTTGTACTTAGCAAAAAAATTAGAAGCTTTCAAAGTATTTAATTAGTTAATACTTCCATATCTATATATAATATCTTCTTAAATAAACTAGTACATGGTTTCTATTGCTTTGGTTCTAAATATCATCTCTTTTAAATAGTTTGAAATTTTTTTTTCTTACCAATATTAAATATATTATACTCTAACTTACACTTAATATAGCAACCAAGTTTATAGACTATTAGAAGTATATAGTTAATAATCCAATAAGATACAATCTATCTCCATATTATTTTTTATTGCAATTGGCATTATTTACAAGGACCTATAAATTCTTTTATATTTTAATGTAAACCTTTTTACTAATAAGATTTTTTAATCATTGTATAATTTTTCAAACTATTATATGTCCTATTTATAATAAAATATTAAACTTCTTTAAAAATTAAAGTTTGGTATTCAAATCTTTAATCACTCTTAATGATATTTTATTCTTTTATTTTGGCTTCTTTTATAAGAATCCTTTTCTAACAAGATAATTAAGTCTTTTAATATTTTGTAAAAATTATACTCTCAAATCAAACACAAAATTAATTACTTTCACCATCATCTTAACAAATATCTCATTTAATATTAATAAAATTAATATCAATTGTTAAAATTATTAATTTTGTATACCAATAATCAATATCTTTAATTATTAAAAGAAATTTTAAATTTTAATTTAAGTCATCTATAGTCATTTTCTAAATATGCTTCTATTTAAATTTTTTTTAAAAAAAAACCTATGATTTAGATATATATGGTTTAGATATATGAGTAAAATATGGAATCTTGATATAATAAAAAATAATTACACAATTGATATTCTAATTAGCAGCTTAGGTGTGTACTAGTAATATTTTTTCTTGATAGTAATTAATTCTTTAGGAAGGTAATAAATCTATAATCACTTTAATACCAAATTTAAAATGTACTTAAAAATACTTTCATATACTAAAGCTAAAAATTGGTTATAGCTATGTATGTAAAAAGATAGCATAAGAATAGTTTAAAGCATCTATTTGTATAACTATAACCATATAAGGTATCATGTGAATTCTATCAATGCATCTTAATTGGTAGAATTGTTAAAAATAAAGTTTTAAGCTTTTTAGATATAAAATATTAAGACTAAAGAGTCTATTTTATTATTTAAGTATTTATTAGATTTTAGAAGGGTTTATAAGTTATAAGAATCTTATTAAAGAAAAAATCATAAAAATAAAATCTTAATAAGTATTGGAAGCAATTATCTTAGTTGGTTTATTATTTTTTTCCTAATTGTGAGAATTAATATTTAATTATTGAGACCAATGTATACATTGGCCTTCTATCTATATTTATTATTCATTAAAAACCTATAAATGTTAGTTAGTAAATAAAAGAAGTATGAAAAAGAATCTCATATTATTTTAATTATTTATTTTAAAAAATAAGATTTTTAATTGATTTAAATTAAATTTATCACTATAAAAATAATCACCAAGGTAGAAAAAAGTAGCTTTAAATTGGTATTAGTATTTTTAAAATATTATAGAGATTTTTAAAATCTATTTAAAAAAAAATTGCAATTTTAAGAGCATATTTTTAAGACTTTGATAAAAATTATTTCACCACCTTGGAGGCCTTTTATGAAAAATTTGAGCAAGATTTGAAGGCCTAACAAATTTCTTAGACTAATTGGATGTTTTTGAATAGCATAATAAATAAAAAATATAAAAAAAATAATTTCACTAGTAGAAATTAGGAGGACCAACAATTAGTATAACAGTTGTTAGAAGGGAGGTGCATATGTTCCATATAGGTTGTAGCACCTTGGATGTAGATAGGAGTATAAGACTAATGCCTTATAGCCTATCTAAGATATCCATATATACTACTTGTGAGCATTTGTGAGTTTCAAATCTTTGATCTCTTAAGGAAGTTATTTTTGAGATAAAATCTATTCACTTAATTTTTCTATTTTTTATCTCTTATCTTTAAATTATCATAACTTACTCATAATAATTTAGATTTTAATATTTTTGATGTCATTAAAAAAATAATAAAATACATATCAATTTAAAATTTTATCTTTTACTTTTATTTTTTATTAGATCAAAATCTAGTGAATAGATTGTGACTAATTTTTGGAGTGTGTAATTGTTTAATTATATTTCTTTCACTTATTTTGTTCATGTTTTTTTTTGTTCCTTGTTAATTGTATCTCTTATTTTACACCACCAATTATAAGCAATTCTTAATTAAGACTATCTTATAATTTAAATAAATGGGTGAATTTTATTCTTATACACCACCATTACTACCAACATTATTACAAATGTTTGGAATTCATTGGCCATTTTAGAAAAAAACCTAAGATTCTACAATCAAATTTGAACACATTTCTATGAAGACTTGTAATTGACAATAGATTTCATGTCTATGCTATATACTTTAAATCCTTTGAGTGGCACACTTCCATAATAATTTTGGCTCTCAATATCTAGAATAAAATACTTATGATCATAATTGATTCCTAAATATTGAAAATACTAGACTATTTTCTTAGTTTCTAATATAATGTACTTGTCAATGAAGTGACTTGGAAGCTAAAAATTCTCAAAGATGAAAAAAGATTCTTAAGCTTAAAAGAATAATTTTATTATAACAGATGTAAAAGAATTTTGCATAGATAAAACTTTGTTACATAAGGCGTGGCCTTTGAACCTAGTAATAGTATTTACTTATTATTTTTAAAAAATATAGTAAAAATTATAACTTTGAAAAAAACTTAATAAAGCCAAATTTGTTAATATTTTAAAAGATATTATAGATAATGAGTTTTTTTTATTTTATTCTTTAAAAAAATTATTATTAGTTATTTTTAAAAAAGATTATAAAAAAGATTTTATAAATTTAAATACATCTAATTAGAATAGATATAGAAATGAAAAATTATAATATATATTTCTATATTAGTTTTTTAAATTGTAATATCAAATTTTTTCTTTAAAGATAAAAATATTTAATTCTATCTAGATTGCATACATACACATGTCTTAGAAGAATATCTAAATAACTTTGTGTCAAGGATATGAATATAAAAAAGCTTATGAAATAATAATATAGTCATGTACTAATAAAAAAGATAAAAATATAATTAAAGATGTATAATTATAAAATAGAAATAAATCAAAATTTCTATTGTAAATTTAAAGAAGCTTAAACTCTTAAACTGAGACTAGAATATAAGAAAAGAGTCCATAATACTAAAAATGATCTTAATCTTCCTTATACACATATATTATTTAATAAAAAAATCATATAGAAGTTTTTTAAAAACAATAAGGCTTGTAGACTAAACATTCAAGTTTTAGGTTGCTTCTATAATGGCTACTTAAGATAGTGAATTTTAAAAGAAGCTTCATTTATTAATAGAAATAACATTTAATAAAAACAAATTAGTTATTTTTTTTATAAAATAGTCTTTTTAGAATTAAAAATAAAAATAAAATAAAATAAAATAACTACTATAGGAGTATTTTATAATTTAGTTGTTTAAAGAAATAAATTAATTTTATAATAATTATTTTGTTCCTATTCTTATAATTCACTTCAATAAATCAAAACATTTATATTTTATTTTTCCATCTTTTTGGCTACCACCTATTTAAATTCTTTGTCTTTAATAAAATTATATATATATATATATATATATATATATTAATTGAATAAATAATGATATTAGATTTTATAAGTTAATTTTTTTCAACTACTTTAAATTAGCCAGACTAATATTGGTTTATTAAATTGATTTTTCTTATTATTTCTAAACATGTATGAATTGTTAATTATTTTTGTGTGATAGAAATTTATTTATTTTATAGTTTTAAAAGAATATTTTATAATATTTTGTATAGATGAACAATCAATTGATCCAATTATAATTTATTTATTTTTAATCAATAACAATACTCAATAAATTTTATTATTCTTAATTTTATTTTTTGGTCTTTGATTTTTTAAATCTACCTTTGTGTAAAAATTGAAAAAGTTATTTTTGCAAAACTTGGTTATTTTAGCTCTTTTATAGCATATCTATAGTTGATAGTTCTACATGAAATAGTAGCTCAATATGAAATTTTTTAAATAAGATATCTTTGTTTATAAATATAATTTAAGACACTTTAATAACTAATAATGTGTGGAAAGGGATAATTATGTCTTCTGTAATCTTTGTAGCTTTTATATATTTTTTCTCATAATTTTCATATGTCTATTAATGTTGAGGTATATTCATTTCACAAAATAATACATACTAAAGTTTTTGGTGAAATGTATATAATTGGCACTTTGACCAATTTAAGTTGTATTTGGTATGTTTTGGCAACTTTTATTTTTGATATACATCCAGTCTCTTGGAAACACTATAATTATCTAAACAGACATATATTTATATATTTTAATAATCAAAATATTTAAAAATACAAGATCACAATGTCTATTGATTTAATTACATTAATAAGATCTATTTAAGAATGTTACAATTACAATTAACTTTTCAGTTTCATTCTTAAAATTTTATTCTATTTATTGTTAATTTCAAAAAAATTATATATCAAATATAATTTTTGATGCATTACATTTTGGTTTATTGAAAATAAAATTTGATTTGTCAAAGCTTTGCAAAAATGTTAAATAGTTTTACCTTTTCTCCTTACTCCATTATATCCATAAACTTAGGCACCTTGTCTGAGAACATATTTTCAGATAAAACATAGCTACACACTTTGATTCTTTTTTAAATCTGTAGTTGGCACACAATCTTTCTTCATATCAACTTTTCTTGTTCCAATAGACAAAAATACTTATTGGGTACCTTTCCTACTTATTCCATCCAATCACTGAAAATAAATAAATAAATAAATGCAATGCCACTATGCAGAATTATGTAAGTGGATCATTCAGTTTGAGTTCCCGCTAACGAAATGCCGTGCCCCCGCTGAAGATTCTCAATTGGCCCATTGAGCAGCGTTTCTACGTGGCCCCCCCCTATGTGACTCAGCAACCACAGCGAGGAAGGAACACGTTCAATTCAAGGGAACGCCTGGTTCGCATGTCGGCAGCGACGGAGAGAAGAAGCCCTGGCATCTGTCTAGCGTCGTGACCCAGCTCTCTCACGTCGTCGCTTTCCTCCTCAGTCCCGTGTGGGTGAGCATGTGCATTAGACAGTGAGCGAGCGAGCGAGCGAGCGTAAGGGAAGAGAAGACAAGACAAGAGAGGAGAGGAGAATTACGCCTCCAGACGTAATCTGCGCCGTTACGGCATGGGGACGCAAGCTTCTATTGCCGATGGGATTGTGGTGGAGGATCCCAAGATGGCCTACACCCAGAAAGTGAGCTCAGTTTCCTCCTATTTCGATTTTGGACGTTAGGGTATTGTTGGTTTTTGCTCGATCTGTGGAATTTTCCTTATGTGGGAGCCTTCCTTCATTTATGGTGGTGTTCTGGGCACGCTGGGATTTGATTGGTTGTCTCATGTGTGCTTTGTTTGTTTCCGTACTACAAGGTTCTGGAGGAGAAGGAGCAGATGCTGAGAAAGTGAGTTGTCTCTGGATGTTTGTGTGCGTGAACGTGCTTTCGATCTTTCCGGTTGTCTTCGCGAACTTAGAGCCATTTACTAGATTGGAATGTGTGGATCGTCAGTTTATTGGCGCCATTGTGTCGACAAATTTGAAATGGACGTCTAGGTCACATGACTCGACAGGCTTGCAGTTGAGAACGGCTCGGCTGGGAACAGGAGTAGGGTTGTTTTGGTTTAATGTAACGTGACGAGTCGGTTACGAAGTTGAGTTTCGAGCACTCACCAGCCGGGGTCTGTTTTGACAAAGTGGTAAAGTGTTGCATAATCTCGTATAATTTTCTGAATATCTGCCTGTAAGTTGCCTGCATGGGTGGTGCCATACGAATGATGTTTGTCAGGTATATCCAAGACAATTACTCAAAAATCCAGAATGTGGAAAAAGAGCTAGCTTCATTAGCATTGGAAGTGAAGCTCACAGCTGGACCCAAGAAAGCAGGCACTCCCCTGAACCCTCCAGCTCACATTTAGCGCAGCAAGTTGGCAAATGAGCGAATGTGTGACGGCTCTTCGAATCACGCGTATTTGCATTCAAGGTGTTCAACTAGACTGTTAATTTAGAGTGCTTTACATACGCTGTTCTGTCTCCATGCGCGTAGTTTTGACACCGTGTCTTTGGCATGCACGATGACAGCTCTGGAGCATCTTCGGAAATTAATCGAAGCTTCGACTGAAAAGATCAAGGCTGCCAGAGCTAAGGAAGAGCAAGCAAGGAAGGTACTTTGTGCTCAAATTGCTTCTTGATCAGCACGTTGTAACCTGCGCCGCAACTTTGCAACTTTCCAACTTTCCGCGGCATTGTGCTCTTTGTCCAACCGTCTGCTGACGACTTTTGCCGTTCAAGGGATGAGATTTTTAGTGCATGTTGCAGGTGTGGGAAGCGGCTATGAAGGCGGTTGAGGTAGAAGAGCTGAACAAGCAGAGGCTGTGTAACGATCTCAAGTGTTTGGTACATTCACCTTTTATTGGAACTCTCGGACAATTGGGGGTTGAATGCAGGGTGAAGGCTTGCCGAAATCATGTTCGCTCAACATCAACGATCATGCTATCGAACGAATGGGCACTGGAGCATCGCTCCAGTTGTCTATATTGTAGAGTGGAGCTTCCCTACCTCGTTGTATAAAGGACAAGGGGGTTAAGGGATGTTATTTTTGTTGGCATAAAGTGTTGAGGAATATTGAGGGTTCTACACACTGGAGGTGACGGAGATTGGAGTGCACAGACTGCACAGACTGACTCGAAGCATCATGTTTATGCAGGTACAACAAAGTGCCGAAGCTCAGTACTCCCGTCTGGAGGAGTTGACTAGCAGGCTAGAAGCTCTGAATCCTGCTTTGCAGGGTGGAGCGTCCCAGGTTCTCGCAGCAGGGCTTAGATCAATGCCCGCCCATGGCAGTGCTGCACAGCAACAGAGCTGCAAGAACACTTCAGGCAGTGACGATGTAAGGGCGCCTCATCATCAATTACCTTTCCTCTGCGACCGCTGTGAATTTTGTCAGGATTAACGCAGTCTGCAGAGATGACGGACCAATGCGCATGTTTATGGAGCTCGTTACTAACTACTCCTTACAATATCCATGTTATTCTGTTGTCTTGCACGCTGGCTGCTTTTTCATTTACAAAGAAGGTCGACGTACTCACTGAAAATTGCGTCGTTCTTTGATTTTGTCATTGTCCATCGCCACTGCCCCTACATGGTTGTGGCTCAGTTTAGCAATTTTTGCGGTTGGACCGACCAAATGTCGATTGCGCGAATCATTCTGTTGGGATGCATCGTGTTCACAAGGAAGTATCTTTGTTATCAAATGCAGGGAGGCAACTACGCAGTTGTGGATGGCGACAACCTCCTAAAGGAAGCAACAACCGCTGCGTTCATCAATCCACAGAAGTCAGGAACAGGCGCACCTGGCTTTTCCACAGCAACCTCGCCTGACCCAGGAGGCCATGTAGCTGCTGGGGCGGACAAGGTGAACCACCAAGTGCAAGCACGGCCTGCAGGTCGAGGTCTACATGTGGGAGTTCCTAGAGGGCGAGGGCGGGGTGTTGGTAGAACCAAGGGCCCTTTGCAGTTAGGGAGATCTAAATCGGATGAGAACGGAGGGTGGACAGGAGCTGGATTTGAGGTTGATGATGGTCCATCTTGATCTGGTACCAAAGCTCGCGTTCCGTGGCATCGTGATCAGTTTCTGAGAGCTTCGCGCGCTTTGTAGATACGGTTGAAATCGGAACACGAGTGGAAAGACATGTTAGAAAATTGTAGTTGTGGTAGGGTTTCACTTAGATTCGGCCGAATAGCCCTGTCCAGTATGTTAGAGGTTAGCACATGGAGAAACTATTCTTTGGGAGCATCATCTCCTTGGGACGAAATCGTCCAAATGAAAGGGCTTGGCATGCCCGCGTGGTTGTGGAATATTGTCCTGCTCATGTTCTGTTTCTATCTTTGTTTGTGAAGCTGTTTCTCTCATGATTGTGTGTGGCTGCGAAGCGAATTGTGTGTCGAAGGTTCCATGCTCCAGTCACTGTGACTGAACGAAGCACAGAGTGCATGGGCCGGAATTGAGGGCAACGGAAGTGGTATCCAGGCTCTGAACCGCCGCACTCAAACATGGAAGAGTAGGACATGAGAAGCGTGAAGAGCGCCATGTTTCACACGAATGTGGAGCCCGATGAGCACGTCTTTATTGACAAAACGATGTGTAGATTGTTATAAGCTTTTTTCTGGAGGCTACGTGTGCCCAACATTCGCTGGATTGCAACGAGGCTGTACAGACGACGGTACAAGTGGAAAGAGTGCAACTTGAATATTGGAGTTCTCTGGGGTGCCGAAAAGACCAACCATATTCTGGGAGCGGGGAGCAGAAGCTGGAGAACATGGTAGTGGAGAGGATATTGGAGAACCCTCTGGAGCGTAGCTTGGCGCTGAAGAAGCCTCGGAGTACAGTAGAACCCTGGCTGCATCAGTGTGCCCAGAAAGAGCCACTCAGAGCAAGAGAACACCCATCACTCCTCATAGTCGCATGGTGATTGCCATCCTTGTTGCAGGTGTTCTGTCCAGCGAGGAGTGAAGGTCCACATTGTGGAGTTGCTCCAACCGATCAAAAGTTTAGATCCAAACGTGTGGGCAATGCTGGAGGGCTGTGAGACTCGTAGAGCTTCCTGGGGAGGTGGTGCTAATGACGCGCTCCCGCAAATGAGGCTATCCAGTGGCCCAAGATTGAACTGTTCGCGATTGCGCAATTCGGTTCCAGGTTGAGCTGACGGCGAAGAGAAATCGCTACCGTGAGCTCTGTGGTATCTCCGTTGGACACCATCGCTGCGTTCCTATTTCTACCGCCAGCAGAGGAAGTGAGTGGGCTTACCGACGGAGACTCGTGCGGAGGAAGATGTGGGGGCATGGATTCCTTTCACTTGGTCGTGGGGGTTTCACGATCAGGGCGTCTCCGTTTTCCGGGACGAAGTACTAAGATACCTCCCCTGACCCCAGCTGCTTTGCTCGATTTGGCAATGGCTGTTACACGCATGGAAATGCGTCAGCGGCACTCGAAGCCTGTTGCCTGCAACACTTCACCACGGATGTGGGTCCAGTCGGAAGGGTTCATGGAGTCTGTGGGTCGTGCGGGAAGGCATTACCGAGTCTCTGAGATTCATGCGCTAGAGTGCCGAAGTTCCGATCCCGACCGCCCGTTGATAAGGTGGTGTGGACGCCGTCAGCAGGTTCGAGCGCCACGTCGTGTGCGACAATGCTCCACCCATGCGAAGGCCACTCCGCATTCGTTGGACTGCTGGTGCCTTGGTGGAGGAAAGTCATGTGGACGAGTTGTCGCAGCACATGCTTATAACAAGGACAAAAATTACATCTAATCTCTAAACTCCATGTTGACATCAAATTACTAGTCTTTTCAATTAACTTCCTCTTGCACATTGTCAATTTATTCTCATGTATTCTATGTACATCCATGATTTCTTTTTTCACCCTTTTCAAAAATATTATTTTTTACCAAAAATTGGATAGTTTGAAATTCACTATCAAATAATGAATGTACATTCATTCAATGATCCTTCAAGCTACAATAAACAAATGAATAAACAAATGAGATTCAACTTTTTATTGAGATTGTCACCAAGTTAAATCTCTTTATAAACTAATTTATTTTTGGTGTTTCTTACCAAATTCTAAATCTTCTAGTTTCTTTGTATGTTCCAAGCTATTTGAAAAGGTTACAATAGCCTCTTTGTCTAGTTCAACAAACTTACATGAGAATAAGAATTATTAAGCAAGACTAACAATGACTTTCACTAAAGTGATATATGCTTGCTAGTAGATACAACTTGCCAAAGTCAATGTCATCACTCGTGGATTTTATTGCTTTTTTCTCTTAATCCCAATTGTTCTAAACTTCTAGTCATTTATAATATAGTATACTTGAAGTGTAGATGGTTGAGTCAATTTTATTTTTTTGTCTTAAGTATTAGTATATAAAAGTTAAAAATTATTTAAGCTATAAATTATATTATTTTAGATATATATAATTTTTAATAAAATTTTATTTATATTAATTTAAATTTATATTATTTAATAACTAAAAAATTACTTATCTATTAAAATTATAAGTTAATTTTTTACATTATAAATTATTTTTATTTTATTTTATATTACTATTTTTAATTTTAAAAAATAAATATTATGATATTAAATCCTAAATAAAATATAATTTTCTTATATAATTATTAATCTAAGATTTGTCCAAGATTGTTTTTTAAAATTTGACATAATTTGTTCATTTAAACATTAATCACCTTCTCTACTTGTTCTTTTTGTTCATTGTGCTTCAACCATTTTGCTTGATATGAAGTTGGAATGGGCATTTTTTCATCCAAAGATGAGAATTTTTTGACACATCTTTCTATCAAAAATAGATGTAATTCTTTTTATATCTATCACATGACTCCTATTACTTACAATTAATATAATTAAGTGTCATCTATCAACCAATTTGATTGATGCAAAGCTATATATATATACATATATATCTTCATATCCAAAAATAAATATATATTTTCAGCTCATTCAAGAATTGCTTCACTTCAAAATCATTGTTTCTACACATATTTGGCAAAAGATTCTTTATTTAAATCTTAGAAGTATCAAATCCTTAGAATTGTCTAAGTACTAATTACAATGTATTATTAGTTGTATCTCTACATTATCATCTTTTAAGCTTATTGCATCCCTAATATTATCCAAGTATTAATTACGGTACAACATGATCTGCATCTCCACTTTAGAATCTTTAAAGCCGTTATCGTGGTAGAGAGAATCTGCCTCAAGAAAGCGTTGGGCTTCTGGCTGCTACTAATTACTCAAGCAAGTTCCAAGTATAATAAAAACCCCCAAGTTTATATAAAAGAGATCTTCATAGGGCTATTACACCCAATACATAAGCCTAATTTCCTCAAACCACTCAAAACATAACAAAATATTCTAAACCCTCATTCCCCCGTAGGAAGGGAATTTTTTCCAAACTTCAATAACCTATAACTTTTAATCCAACCGTCCAAATCTACTCCAAATTTACATGAAGTACTGATATATTGTTCAAAACTATCACCACAAATTTCAACCGTCGATTCATTATCGATCTTTAGATATCGCCAAACCCTAGCAGTAGCTTTAAACCCTTGTTTATAAACACCCGTGTACTAAATTCTTCATATCTCCCAATCTAAAAGTCCAAATGCTATGAAACTTTGATGTATAGCTTCTTAGCATAATAATACACCTTCTTGGAAAATTTTTGAGACAAAAATTAGGCCAAAAACTTAAGATATGGCAAATCCCATCACTATCAATAAAACGGTCTACTTACTGCCTTGGAATTTGATCTGCTGTCTTTGACTCCCAATAACTCCTTTTTCAGAACTCCAAATGTAGTAATTCTTCCACATCAGGTGTAGAACTTGAAATCCCCTCTCTAGCCGCATCTCTCGATCTCCAAAAGCTTTCATACAACTCCTCCAATCCTCAAAAGAGTGACATTATGTGTCATATTGACACCTTATCTTCAAATGGCTATAACTTCTTTACCCTAACTCCAAATCCTCTAATTTTTGTACACAAATTGTATCCAAAATCCTAAACTTTACAACCCTAGTCTCTGTTTTTCTAATGGCTTCCTTGAAGTCGACGAAACCCTTGTTAAGGTCGCCGACATCCTCCTTAAAGCCCATGGGGCATGGTATTCGACCAATAGGGATGAAGTTTCTCATTCCTTGCCTTCATCCGACCATGCCTTCATTTCATCCCTCCCAATTAGCCTCCTACTAGCTTATATTTTCATCCTTAGGCTCCCACCTTCTCTCAAGGCTTCATACTAATCATTTAGATTTTATATTTTTTAAATACCATAATCAAAACAAGTAAAAATAAAATAAAGTTTCTTCTATCAATCTCTTTAATTTATTTTACTAACCATTCTAATACATATCTAAATCTATAAACATATTAGGCAATTTTGAGTGGATTTTACATACTGTAAGCAATTACAGTACAACACCGTTACATTATAATTATCTCAATCATCTATTATATCCAATCATTATTGTAATAGAAAAACTTGTAAGTTTTTTTTTTTTTTTTTTTTTTTTTTTTTTTCTTATTATGACCTTTGTTTAAATAAATAGAAGTTTGATGTGGATTAGACACTTTAACATACAACCTTTTTATGAGAAGTTGGTAAGCAAAATGAATGTGTTGACATAATCAAATTAGTTAGTATTTACTATCAACTATAAAGAAGCACAAAGTTTAGTTGTTAGAATTATTAACAAACAACAAATTCCATTATGTAACAATTTCTATAATGCATTTGACTTTTGAAAAATTAACATGATACAATGATATTCAATTTGGTACAATTTTATATTTTTAATTAATTAAATATATTATCAATAATTTCCAAAAAATCTAATTGTTATTGAGAAATTTGACTAATTTTTTAAAATAAGAATTTATTATTTTAAAATTTGGATCATAAATATAGATGTACCAATATGTGCTACATCTAGCATTTTTAAAGCATTTTAAATTTGCATATATAAAACTAACTTTGGAATCTCACAATATAAAATTTTGATTTGTGATTTTTAATTCTTGTTTGTACTATGTTTAAAAACATAGTCATTTTGCTAAACTTATTTTGTATATTAGGAGTGTAGTATACAAGCAAGAATCTAATTATTGTCATCAATTGAAATTTCTTGTCACTCTTAGATTAAAGGAGTGTCACAATTCTTGTACCCACTACATTGATAAAATTAATTTGTTTTTAAACATTCAATATTAATTACACAATCAAATTGTAATTAGATCTAAAAACAGTTGCAACTCCCATTACAAGCTATAGAATGTAATTAAAGTAATTACATTCTATAGCTTGTTTTATTTTATCAACATAACATAAATTATATAAAATAAAGTTTAAAGATGCATAATAAAAATAGATAAATACACAAAACAAAATTGGAGAATTATAAAAATCCAATCTATGCTTACCCTCATATGACCTTAAAATTATAATAGACTATAATTTTTTCCAACAAAAGTGATTTCCAATTATACATACATAAATTTCTTAACAATTGTGACTAATCTAATCTACATAAATAAACTATGAAATATTACATGATATCATTGTCTACTAAATAGGTTCTAATAAAAGCTTTAAATTTCTATAAGCTTTAAGTAAATTTATATAAATTTGAACAATTATTTTTTTCCATCAAGAATAGATAAACAATTAATTATTACTTTAATGTGTATATATATATATATATATATATATATTCATATAAAAAGGTTTAAGCTTTGATGCCTTGTGGATCAATCCTTGTATGAACTTTCTCTTTTCTTGTTTTTTGTGTTCTCTTACCAAGTAGCCCACACGCCCATTCTGTTCTCAACCACAGGGGTTCGTCGAGATTGGGTGTTCATAGCATTCCTTAAATGTGGACATGCAGTGTTCATGGTTCACAGGTAATGTGAATCACACTATGGAACAAATTGAAATAAAACAAATAGTATTCTCAATGAGAGAGCACAGGAACAAACACTGCAGCAAACAGCCTGAAAAATAACAACGAAATTCAATAACATAGACATGGGTACATGGTTGTTTGCATCAACCAGTCAAACTGCCCAAGAGACTCGCCAAAGCTAATTGCTAAGGACGTAACATACACTAACACGCAGATTCCATACAAGGGGTCTAACAATTGTCAAGTGTTGGCTAAAATCCAAGCGTCAAATATGTTTCCTCCCCAAAATGTGGAACTGCACACCCTGAAAGGCTTGTGTTCAAAAAAATTTCATCACTTCCTACACTTACATTCAAGCCTCCGTGTGGAACTTTCTTCATGTGCAGAAACTGTGGTACAAGTACCTATGCACAAGAACATGTTAAAGCTTGCCAACACAATTACTGCAGTGGCGACATTGAGATCATACACATGATAGAGAAGACCATCTGCAGGAAAAATTAAGAGTTGAAACACTTCTTCTCAAAAACTGAATTGTAAATCAAGAGACACACATGCTCTACATAAGTTCTGTGACTAACTCTAACAAGAGTTCACATACCAGAGAGAATCCCTCAACTCAGACTTGCACGATGTCAGACATTGACAAGAAACAGGCTTGTCCTCAGCGAACGAATGGTTATGTGTACCTGCAAGCACCGCAGCCCCAGCCATTTTGGCGAGGCACCATACATGGATTGAATAATACCATGCACACATAAGACCTGCGATCACGAATCATGGCTCTAACTAATGATAACACCGGTTTGACATTGTAATTTCAATCTTCGCCCAACCGCGATAACGCGGCAGCACCAAAGGGCACCGCAAGATATTCAAGATAATGTCTGGCCATGTCCACTTCAGGAAAAAATAAAACAGCAATCAATCTCACACCAAAACTATCAACCACACCCTGGATAATAGCAATGCTCCTTAACAACGCCTCTGCAATTAATCAAGCAATGAAACCCTAACCTAACAAGCAAACCCTGCACAGAAAACTAAGAAATGCCTTCTCCCAGAAGGAACAACAATCAAAATTAAGAAAGGAAGTGAGGGCTGACTAGTGTTTCTAACTGAAGGGAAGCTTAACCAACAGTTCATACTTGCCATCTTCTCCGATCAAGTTCTTAAAATAGAGAAGAAAATGATGACTATAGCGTAGGAGTGAATCACAGCTGCTAAGAATAGAGCTCAAGTCTTTCGAAGAACACGTCTTCGATTCCAGCCACATGAATATCAGAAGTTGACGACAGAAATCCCTTATTCCCATCGACATGCAAGAGGGTGGTGCAACACTATTTGTGTGAAATTACCCAGCTCTCTTGGACACTACTGATATCAATAAAAGCAGAAAGACATTTTTGAAGGATTCTTTTGACAGAAAACCGGAACTCACTTCTGAACTACTTCTGCAGCTTCTCGATTCGTGTAAAAATAGGGTTTCAGCAAAAAGAACAAAAAACGAAACAAAAAAAAAAAGTCAAAAAAGAGTAGAACACTCCTGCTAAAGTAAGTTCAGAGGTTCTAAGTGACATGTTCCAGATAGACCTTTTAAGCATTCTACGATTTGAGTTCCTATCGTATGCAGTAACTCGGAACGTTCTTAGAGCAGATGCCTGAAACAGGTTACACATTAGCCCTTCCGCTGTTTGAATTTTGAAACAGGTCGACTTGGAGGAACCTCTGGTGCCTGCAAACAGCAAACGTGATAGCGTCACGAATACATGGCAATGCACTTGACAAGTGATTAACATCAAGCTCACGACGCGATGTGTGATAATGGTGTTGTTTATGCTATGAAGTGCAAAACTTACTAGAGGTGTTATAGAAGAGAGGTGTTCAGTGTTTCGCTCCATAACGCTTCCTGTGAAAGCCTGGCAGAGAAAGATAAAAGAGTTTCACTTGCATGTTGGAAACGCAACCTAGTGAACGAGGGGCAACATGAGAGATGATTCCAGAAATCTCATGGTTAGAAGCCACATTGGCTCGTCGAGAATTGATGCACCACAGCCAGACATTTACATATCTGTACCTCGTATACCACATAGGTCAGAAGCAGATTATATAATTGTATGTTGAGTGCAGAAACTAATGCAGGTTAACGTTGATTAACCAAAGATTATTTAGAATGATTAGTGTTTGCAACCCAGAGTTGCTTCTAGATCCACAACATTACAGAATAACATATTAGCCAGCATCAGGTGTATTAAGTGCATTACTGCAGAATTTGCAGAGCAAAATTTGTACAACTAGCCAAATACTAGGTTTCTTATATAAGGTGCATGAGTTTCTTTTCGTGTGCCACTTTTAGGCATAAGAATGATCGTACCCGTAATTGTGCGGGAGATGGCTTTATCTGTACAGGCGGAAGCTGTTGAGAGGAAGGAGACGCTGCGATACTTTCGCCCTTGGAAATCTTATCCCGACTCCATTCATTAGCTTTTGTTGCAGAATGACCCAGACTATGAATTCCTTGTTCCCTGGCTTGAACCTGGCTGCCACCTTGGCTCGAGATGATAGTGCTCTGAAATTCTACCTTTCTCTTCTGAATTTGTTTACCAGCTTTTATAGCAGGATATCCATCACTTTGAGTTTCTTGTTCCGGGACTTGGCTGCGCGGTTGGTTCTGGATGATGCTGCTATGGAATTCCTCCTGCCCATCAATCTCCGACAAGCGCACTGAGCTTCTATTCAGGAGTGTATTTGATGCTGTTCTGTTACTTAAATCTACCTGCTCACTTTCTTCATCGTCATCATCATATTCGTCTTCCTCTTCATCTTCATCGGTTTCATCTGAATCACCAAGGAGAGATTTCCGAAATGATGCTCGCAAGTTGGTCTCTATCATCTCTTCATCGTCGTCATCATCGTCACCAACATCATTGTCATAATCCTCTCCAGCGGCTGCTTCAGCTAACTCTAACTCAGCTAGTCGAGCCATAATCAGCGAATGTTCAGGATCACTGTCCGTTTTCTTGTCATCTGCAAATGATCATGCAAAAAACATGACCTCATGAGCTTCACCTGACTCGATCCACACCATAATGGACCATGTATCAGGTAACAGAAAACATCCTCACATATACCAGCATAGGAACTGAAAAAACATTCATGATCTAGAAGCTTAGATTTCTTAGAAAACCATCACTCAAACTCGACGTGAGTCGTGCTTTCTGGAATAAAACATGTCACATTAATCGAAAATGTGAACTTTAGAACCTTTTATGGCGGTGCTTTCCACGTTATTGGTATCAGATCTCTCCCCAGCAGGCTGCATTGGGGATTCCATATATGGCTCCCTAATTTCCACAAGTCCACTCTGCATCCAAAGAGAAATTCGTCAAAGACTGTACATAACCTAGTTTAAAAATAAAACATCGTTTGCTGATACATGACAGTACATTCATGTTAAACTTCAGCGCTAGATGGATGAATAGAGAAGACATAGACTATACGATTCACCAATGCTGGAAGACACCAAACAAACATGCAGCGAAGGAGCTGGAGATCGAAAACACGTACAGCAGCTTCAGCAGCAGTGTCCTCAGCAAAGGAAGCTTCGGCTTCAAGGTCTTTGATTTGATTATTAAGGGCATCAATTTTAGCCTTGATAAATTCGCTACGTCGCATCAAGATTTCGGCTGCTTGCTTGGCAGATCTCTCAGCATAGTAACCCTCTCCAAGCAGGACCTGAGCTATGACCACCATTATGTCCATCCCACCATGCCCACTCATTTTACGTTTAAAATTGAGAAGCAGACAATGGCATACAAGCGAATAGATCTATAATGCAACTTACACTTCAATCCCTAAAAACAATCGCAAACTACTTCACGGTTATCTGATAATCAACCACCACCGAAGGCAATTGGAGAAAGTAATAAATGAAGTAATAGCACCCGATCCCATACCAGGAATTCATTCGTGTGAATAAGACGTCCCGGCATGTATGCAGCCTTTCCGAATGGCACCTGCGCAACAACAACAATTTAGCCGATCTGATGGTATCAAGTTTGGTTATCTATATTAACACTAGTAATTTTAATACCGAGGTCAGCAGACTCTTTGTTCAATAAAATTTTAATTTGATAACACTAAAGCATTACAAAAAATAAATGTATAAATAAATAAAAACAAAATAAAAGCACTAGCAACCGCAGCATGATCATGTAGAAATAATTGGTTAAAAATATACTGGTCTAGAACCACCTAAGAGGAAAAGAATTTCAGATTGGACTCTCGAAGTTGTAAAGCGACAATTACCATTATGTTGTAAGAAACGAGATCTGGAAGCTCCAGGAGAAGCTTGCGCAAAGACCGATTCTCATCGGAAAAACCTTGAAGAGTTTTAAGCTGCTTCATTTGTGTCTCTATGGCTTCTTCTACTTTCTTCGCCACGTTTCTAGCATCTTCCACCGAAATGGACTCCGAGAGTGGAGTCACGGTTCCTCTCACCGTGTCTCCCATCTCAATAGATACAAGCTACCACAGGCTCTATACGTCCCTTGCCGGACGGTCGTTTCGTGATTCCTTTGGTAAAGTCGGTTTTCTACCAGTTGCAGCACCTAGAGCTACACAGATGTACCCTTGATTTCTGGCATCAAATGCATCCAACAAATTCCTGAAAGATGAAACAAAATCCCTTTCAGTTCAATTCCTCTCCAGCACTCACACTTCCTACCCCATAAACCTGAACTATTTACAAATTCGTAAATCTTCCATAAATCACCAATTGCCCACATCAAAACCCGCGCTAAAGCGCTTTATCCCACATTCACGTACCCAAAATCTACAAGCCATTCAATCAGAACCAAATTTAGGAATTAAACTCCCCCAATGTGATGAAGTGGAAAGGATTAACTCCCGTCCCGAGTGCACAACCAAAGGAGATCCAATCCAGGAACTTAAACCCACAAATAGAGGCAAGCACGAGTGATGCCTTTCAAAAATATTGTTGCATAGATCGATGATTTAACGCTGAGTGAACTCAACATGCAAAGAACAGGGGCGAGCGAGACAACCACCAAGAACACAAAAGGTTTTCAGCTACAGGTGAATTTACCAAAACGCCGTAACGCGCGAGTTCCGAACACCCAACTCGAACCAATTCGCACGATGGCAATCCAACTCCGCGACAAAGACCTCAATTTTGAGAGTCAGGTTTAGGGTTTAAGCAGGAACCTGGCCTGTGTGGAAAATACACAGGAGCGGCTTCTGTTTCGAAAACATGTGCAATCATTCCCTTCAACTACACTCTGATGCAGAATTTCCCACCCCCAAAGTGTCTTCTAAGAAAAATAGCTTCTATTTTAATCAAACTGAGTAAATGATCATTCTACCTTGTTGACGATTTCATGAGCTTTGCAAAAATACTGAACCCATGTGACGATTTTGCAAGCTTGTAGCAAACCAAATGAATGTTCGGTGCTTTGCTTCTCTCTGTATGTGTGTGTTTCAATCGATATATATATATATATATATAATACAAGTAAATAATATGATAAGAGTAAAAAATTAATTTATATATATATATATATATATATATGGTGTGGTGACAAAAAACTGATTGATTTTCAATGAAGAACTGTCTCAAGCCACCAATAATTTTTGGTAATGCAAAAGTTTTTATGAACAATCTTAAATAAAGATGTTCTTTTGCATTTTAGATTTGTGAGTATTGTTTTGAGATTTTCATGTGTCTTGTTAACATTGTGGACTCTCTTTAAAGATAGGTTCTAAATAAATAAATAAATAAGATAATGATAAATTAAAGAAGTGTTCATTTTTCAAATCTTCAAATCAATTATTGAAGCGCATTATCTTTAAATTATTACTTTTGATATATATATATATATATATATATATATATATAATTGATTTGAGTGTGAGAAAAAAATAATTAAAAATATACAATATTTTATGAGATTTAAAAACCTGTCGTAGCTTATCTTTTAAATTGTTTAAAATTTTGAGAAAAATTCTATGTAAACTTTAAGGAGAAATAATATACCATTATCTCATTTAAAGTTAAAAATATCAATAAAATTATGTTATATTTTTATATTTATAATTCTTTATAAAAGCCAAAATAGATATTATAGATAAATAAATTGTTATATATATATATATATATATATATATATATAATTTTAAACCTCAATGTTTATTTTTGTAATATGATTATTTTTATGAACTTATAAATGTAAATGAATATCTCAATTGTGAGTATCTTTGATATGTTTAATAAAAACGAATAATTTTATATAAAAGAAAGAATAGGATATATTAATTAATAACTAGATTGGATTTTATAAAGATGGTCAAATCACTATGCCAAAATATAAGACAGCTTATAAACCACAAAAAAAATTAAACCCAATTAAAAAATTTGTGTAGGTGCATATAACTTTAGTATTATATTTGAATTTATTACTTGGAAATCTAAAAGTTTGTTACTAAAAATTCTTTTGACTTGTTACATACCACCAAAAGAACTTGCCAAGAAAATATAGAATGCATCTAGTTGAGAAGGTTCTTTAATTAGACTTGATGTGTAAGCATCTAGTTGATGTTTTTATTTATTTTTTAAATGTACTAAAACATTATAAAAACTCTAGGTTTGTGGTAGATTCTTTACTTATTTACAAAACTATTTAATATTATTCTTGGATATAAATCTATGACTAAAAAATACAAATAATACAAGAAATTTGGTACTGGTACAATCTTTTGAGGTAACAAATCTTTAGTGCATGCTTACCTTTCACAAGCACCATGACCTACTACTTTTGCGTCTTTTAAAAATTTAAAGAAAAAATATACATACATACACACACATGCATACCATCCATGCCTGAATATCACTCTATTGACAATCATTCACAAGGTGACATTCATCCACAACACATCTAGTACAAACTCACGAAGTGTTATGGCAAGCAATATTAGCTCTAGACAAGCACCAAATATTTTGATGTTACTGTGGAAGGGCTAATAAGAAATATACTGTGTGGTACATGTGATCTACTTAATGGGTAAATTGAAGTTGATGAAATTTTTATCTGTACGCAGCCCACGTTTCCTGCAGCATATTGTATCTGAAAAGAAATTCTTGGTGAATCTTGGACAGTTATTACACCAGGTAAGTTGTTTTGTTCAATCAACAAATCTAGTTACAACTTTTTATATGCTATTTACACATTTTCATCACTAAAAGAATTTGGATTCTACGTCTAGAACATGTGTACAAGCAAACTTAGGCACTAATGTTTGATTTCAAGTCGAGCATACTATTCTGCAAAACTTGCGAATCTACAATCCAAGCACCACCTAGTCTTGAAATGCTATGCAAACGACTGACGAGTATTGCAGAGAAGAAACAACGGATAAAAAAGTTCCAGACTGCTGACGTTGATAGTGCTCTGAGCACTGACTATAAACTAATAAACGAGGATTTGGAGTGACTGATATATCTATAATTTGACGTCTTAGCAAGTTCGACACGTTGCAGTGGCTGAAGCTAATTAATAATGGATAAATAGCTACTTGGGCGAGTTGATTCACTCGGTTACATTTATCCTTGCTTGACCTATACTGTCTTTGATACTTCAGGTGAATGCAGTTTGTATCAGTCGACATGCCATACCCACTACTGATTACGCATTCAACGCTCCATAATCTACAATCTCGCAGGCATTAAATGTAAAATTGCATGCTGATCTCATCTACCTATCAATGACATATAAGCTTGCTACGTCTAATATCGAACCAATAAGGCCCTCGGATTTACAGGAGGTTTGATTAGATTTTAAGAATGGAGCAAGAGAACATAGTAAAAAAATTCTAAACCATTCAACAATTTTCTAAAAAATAATCTTTGTCGGCACAGTCGATTAATCTCAAAACTGATGATCATTGTGTTTAGTATCCAAAAATGTCCCCCGTTACCCCTGCACACAAAACAAAGACAGAAGGAACTTGAGTGATTATGCAAGCGCGACGACACCCAGAAGTACAAATTCAAATCAGAAGCGTTAAGCAATACCTAATTCTGTGTGAAGTACAAAGCTCTAAATAATGTACTGGCTCTATGATGGCTGGCATCACAGTTACAGAGAATCAGCATACACAGAAATAAGTCCAGAGATAGCATGTGTAAAAGCAGAAAGAATACAGCAGAGAACTCACGCAGAATGTATAACACTATACAGTTCCGACGATGATATTGTTTATGGGGATGAAGATGAGCTTTACGAAGAAGCCGATGAAGCCCATTACTACAAACCCTAGCCCGGTCCTTAGAGCAACCTTTGAGAATTCTGAATTAGCAAAACAGAACACATGAATCAAGTCGCTGGACATTTCATCCAAACTTAGTAGAATGTCACGTGAAACGACATACAACTGACGACAAAAAAACTCCCTTCAAGGTATCCACGCTTTTGAGGCCAAACGTAGATAGTAAACGGCTGGTTTCAGGTAAGTTATCAAAGACAATAACGAACGAGGCAGAGAGAATTGACTAGGAAGAACAAGCTACAAGCAATGAGATTACATAGCCCTTCCACACGATCCCATTTCTCTCCTCGATCACTCTTCAAAGGATGTAGCAACACATCGTCGTACACAGACAGACACAACCCTAGAGCCGCACGCACAATTCTTCATGACTTCCCAGGAGAAGAACATTTGCATCCACACAAAAACTAGGAAAGAAAATCGAAGGCGCACGAACGAACCTTTCCGATCCGGCTTATGGCATCTTTTCACCAGCCGAATGCTATCCTTGGCGAAGTCTTTCACAGGCCTCACAACAGTATCTACTGCCTCCATCGCGTCCGCGGATAACAACCGAACGCAGACAAGAACTAAACCTCCAATTATCACACTGCAAATCCGAAACAATCGTCTGTGAAAGACCCAGCTGCAGATTAAGCTCAGAAATCACTTCTTCAAATGCGGCGAAGGTCTCCATAGCCGAACCAGATCTCCAAGACCAGTGCATAACAGAAACCTGGTCGAAGAAGACAGTAAAAAGCGAACAAAACAAGCTCGGAACTGAACCTCAGCTTTGGAAATAGGCTTGTAGACCCAGATACTTGAAAACGTGACCACATTGCTGCCTTCGGTGAGAGGTTCGGAGGTCCTACGTCAGCATGCCTCGTCAAAGACCTGATGTGATTGGTGTATTGGTTGAAGTATATCTCAATTAAAAGTTACCACAGTGTTGGCGGCCAACTATAAATTAGAAAGCTATCAAGTATAATATTAATTCTAAATACAGCTTTGCATTTGAACACATGCATGTCAGATGTTAAGTTGATCTACTTTTTATAACTTAATTTCTTATGAAAACGTGATAAGAATAAAGAGGTAACACCATACAAACCATTATAAGCTTGTGACATTTGGTAATATTATGTACTTAATTCATAACATGATACCTAAACCAAAACCATTTTGTACACTGTATTCGAGATGGTAATATTAGATGTGGTCTCCAATTCAGTAACTACATGAATACACTTGCAACACAATTAGTTTCATCATCAGTGGGTAATACAACAAATACTTATGTCCAAAGTATTTGCAAATAAAAATTGAACAAAGGCACACTTAACCGCATACAATTTGGTAATTAGTTGATAACTACACAATAATATCTGACTTGCCTATATAAAACTATACACAAACATACCTGTTGAAAATGTCCCATCATTATTCCAATAAACAATATATATACACGTAAAGATCAATAACAATAAAGATAAAACAAAAAGCAAATAACTGGCATACAAGATTATGATAACACTAATATGAATTTGTACGGAAATCAAGAAGGCAACTGCATGTGTTGGTTCAACTGTTGCTCAGCCGACTTATATTCTAATTAACTGCTATCAAACCAATTTGTATAACTCAAAATGTTTTGCAACATTTAAATATGCTCTCTGCAAATTGATATTAGTTCTAAATAAGTTAGAAAATCGATCTCATATCTACCTACATTAATCCACTTCAGTGATAACAATGTTGATCTGTTCAAGATGCAGAGCGTTCATTTCATTGTGATAATAGCTAAGCGTTCATTTCAACTAACTGCGATGCAACACACTACCAACAATAACATAACCACCCTCCATCGAATACGTTAACAACCCATGCAAAACCCAACACTCCAAACATGCTATCTAATTGTCCTGACAGTTCGATTCAATTTAAAGTTACTAAAAACGTGGGAACATATATTAATCACCCAATATCCACAACATCCGGTTACAAGACAATTCAAATTCTGCACAAGCCTCACCCCGCAATGCACATATTCAGAGTGGGGGGTAAAATCCTGGCAGTGCCACTAGGACATGCAACCCCTCTTTCACTGCTCGACTTCATCTGCTTCCATCAGCGATTCTGGAGGTTGGCACACATGAAAGAGGGGGAAATGCCAGGATGCTGCATTAACACAACCACCACGGTGGGTGCAAGCAAAGAGGACTCGTCTGAGATGTTGATTCATTCTTCTTCCCAATGAATGACAATGTACATGCTCCGCTGTGGAGCCAACCAATGCTTCGACGTGGCAACCCACGACGCTGGACTTCACCTACATCTACATCTATCACTAGTGGAACTGCTCATGATCTGCGAGTGTTCCAAAGAATGTGTCGCTACAAAAATTGTTTCACGCGCTCAGCCAGGAGAGGCACATGAGTGAGCTCAGAAACCTTCTCCCGACATGGGTCCCGGTGCATCAGCTGGGAATGGGCCTTGGAAGCCAGAGCTGGGAGCGTACGCCGGAGAAGCCACCACCGGAGCAGACATGGGCGACCCCTCCGGAGCGTACACGGGGGCGTTGCTGGGTGCCAAGCTTGGAGCGTACTCGGGAACGCCCTCGTACACCGGAACTGGAGCTTGAGATGGCGCGTAGCCTCGCATGTAGGGAGCCGGCGCAGGAATGCTTTGAGCGTCCACTTGCGCGCCCATGACTGCACAAAGCACCACCATTGCCGCCAACGCCGCTACCAGCTGCTGGGATTGCTTGGCCATTTTGGAGGAGGGTCTACGGTTTCACGACTACTGCTGGACACACACCCCCTGTGGACTCGCGTGATCGGCGACGGGTTTCACGTCCTCGCTGCACGCTCCGATTCCCTTGAGCGGCACAACTTCACAAGAATCCTGAGCCCCGAAATCCCCACTAGAAAACCTGCGATCTTAGATGAGTCCGAAGTGTCCGAAGTGCTGCACTGCTCTCTGGGGTTCCTGGTGCGGTGTACTTGCCGATGAAGTGACTTGGGAGCTGGAGGTTGTCGAAGACGGAGGAGGGCTCTTGGGCTTATAGGGGCAGCGCCATTGTAATGGACGCGGACATGCCTGGCTGTGTTGCGCCTGCGTCGTCCTCGAACCTGGTGACGGCGTGGTCTCGCCATTTTCAACGGACGCGGTAGGGTCGGAACTTTGGCACTGTAGCGCATGAATCTCAGGGACTCGGTAAAGCCCTCCGGCTGGACCCACGTGTCCGTGAGGAAGTGTTGCAGGCAACAGCGTTGGAGTGCGGTTGCCGCACTCCCACGCATGTGACAGCAATCAGCAATGGCTAAATCGAACGAAGCGGCTGGGGTCCGGGCAGGAGGCTTGGTCCTTCTTCCCGGAAAATGGAGAGGCCGTGTTCCTCAAAGCTCCAGGACCAAGTCAGAGGGATCAATGCCGCGACGAGTTTTCTTCCTCAAATCCAACCTTCGTCGGTACGCCTACTCACTGCCTCTGCTGGTGGTTCAAATAGGAACGCTGCCATGGTGCTTCAACGAGAAACCACAGAGCTCACGGTACCAATTTCCCTTCGTCGCCAGCTGAACCTAGCATCAACTTGCACGATCGCGCATAGTTCGATCCTGGACAGCCTCGTTGTTTTGAGATTGCAGGAGCACCGTTTCGAACCGCCTCTGCTGACGTGGCATCCTTTTTCATCAAGAGCAGGACGTTTCCCGATTAGTGACAAAGACACTGGTGGCATGCATCAAAGATGGGAAAGCAATCCCAGCGAATGGGTGCAATGTTGTGCGCACTAGCAAGGCCATGTGCACAATAGTGAATGCTGCAAGGTTTGCCCCAGGTCCCTACATGAGTGGCTATGAGCCAGCTGGTGCTCCAGCCTACAGTGGGTATCCTGGGTGTGCTCCAAGCTTTAGTCCCACCCGAGCCCCTGCCCACTCTCTGGTGGTGGCATCTCCAGTGTTCATTCCCAGCTCGCATTACAAAGGCTCATCTCCACCTACTCTCAGGGTCCCATGTCGGGAGAAGGATATTGAATCTGTTGCGTCAAGACTTACGGAGTACATCAATTTTGAATTATCGTCAAAGTACAATCAAAATGTGTTTAAGCATCTAAGAATGCCCCTAGTTTGTTGCTTCAATGATCTAATGTAAGTCAAATATGAAGACAACAAGAAAATATATAGAATGTGGTTTATAGTATACTCATTTCAAATGGTCTTCTACATCGAGTCAAAATTCTACAACTTACATTTTAATAATTTGGAATTTGTTTTATTTGAACTAATTAATCCAAGGTGGTTGCAATCCAAAACAACACATTTGTTTAATCTTTGTTTGTGCTCAGAGAGATCTAAGAGGGAGTTAAAAAAAATACTGAATCAACTAATTGTTTTGGACTATCAAAATCCACAACATATAGTTGGGATTTAAGATAAGCCACTATAAATTATAACTTGAAAACTCTACATCAGCTAGACGTGTTTCTCTTAGTATCTTCTTCTAAACTTCCTTTCAAAGGTATTACAACACTCTAGTTTCTAAGATAGATATCCAATACATGTTACTTTGGTAATTCTTATGATCAATGTAATGGCATCAACCTCTCCTACTATATGATTAACTGTATAGGAACGATTTATAATATACTATTTAATTGGATATGAATCATCAAAGAATCCATAGAGGGAAAACTCTTGTATGGCAAAGACTAAGCTAAATTCACCAAAATATCTGTCCTACAGGATTCTAAATGTTAACAACAAGTCAGATAGAGAGAGGACAATTTTTCCTCTTAAATTTGTATAGTTTTGACCAATGGAATATTCTACCTATTGAATTCCAATCCAACTACAAAAATATTGTTATATTGTGATTTGGCCACCTGTCAAGGACATGAACTAGAAAAAGATTCATAATCTAATGGAAATTATATCAAAGAAAAGTCACAAAATGGAAATAAGAAAGTATGTATATTTGAAGAAAACAGGAATGGCTATTGCCAAAGACTTCTCTATTAGATATTATCAAATCAACTTATTTTATCTACTTTTATTGGTCTATATTATTTAGGTAATTTATTGAAATAAATCTTATATCCGTGATTCTACCATGTAAAAATATCAAATAGATATATATATATATATATATATATATATATAAAACTTATTATATAACTTATTATATAATTAAATGAGAGCCATGTTAGTAGATTTTAATTAATTATAAAATATAATTAGATAACTACTTTAAAAAAATTTATTTATAAATATTATTATTGAGGTTTGAACAATCTTATTTAAAATTTTTTTGATAATAATTTTTAAATATTTTTTTGATAATAGTTTTTAAGAGTGATTTAAAAAAATATAAATTTTAAGATTGATTTTATATTGATCTGAAATCAACCTTTTATATAACCAAAATTATCTTTGTTAAACATTGGTGATCCTTGAAATCTTATTTTGTTTATTTTATTTGGTATTTGGGACATATATTTTATAAATCTTTTTTAAAAAAAAGATTGAAAAGGAATCATAGTATGAAAAAGAATAGTTAGGCCATCCATATAGATGAATGGAGATGGATGATGGATATTTCCATTCTTATTGGTCAAAAGTCATGCCCAATGGAATTCAAGGAGACTCTTTGAGATCTTATTAGAAATTAAGATTATTCTTTTGGGATCATTTGAATATCAAAGATTAGAATTGGCAAGTTTAAATTTTTGGATATAATCTAAGTGCAAAAACTAAATGATTTAGAGTTTTTGTGAAGAAAATAGATGCTCAAAGTCAAGATGTCAATTTTGTATCTACTATCATTCCTTGGGATATAATGCTATTGTGTTGTAATATGGCTATAGGATGAAAGAACAAAAAAAGACAAATATTATAGAAGAGCTTAATTAAAGATTTAGTAATAAAATTATTTTAAAAAATATAGATAAAAAATAAGAAGGTAATAAAAATATTTAATGTTAATATTATTTTTTTATTAAAAAAGCTTTTATTTATCTTATAAGGCCATAAATAAGATAAAATAAGATAGATTAGCAAAAATCATACTATAGCCATTTTTAGATTAAAAAATATAGTTTTTAATAAAAATTACTAAAAAAATCCTTAGATTAATATCCAAGGAAGGTTGGATGTGAATCAAAGAAGAAACCAAATCACAAGGTACAAAACCATGCTCCTATGGTAGATAGAGGGTTCATTTGTTGATTGGAGAACAAGATTAGATAGTAACCTTGATAAGGCTTTTTTGAGCATTATTTTTAAGGTTCTTAGATTTGTAATGACTTTGTAGGAGCTATGCAAAGTCAGGGTTCTATTTGGGTGGATTTGGTTGTTCAAAAATAAAATGGGTTTACATTTTGAAATTTTTTTTGAATTTTGTCACAAATCTATAGATGAAATTTTGTAGATTTATAAACATAGTTTTGTTAATTATATGTTGTACATTATAACTTAATCAAATAGTTAGAATAAAGGTTATTAGAATTTAAGTTGGCTAGGATTTCAAAAATTAGATTTTGAAGGTTACCAAGGATTTTTGTGATTTTGAACAATCTACTAATTAAATTGGAATGGTTCTTTTTTAAGCTAGTAGTTAACTTAATTTTTAATACTTTTATAAAATTTTAAAATATATAAATGATGTAAAAAGGAGTTATTGATGTTAGAAGATTCACATTGAGTTTGAAAAATGAGTATAACCAATACTTGCATAGATTAGGAGCTTTATCTTCTAATCTGTACATTCAAATCTTTTTAAATTTTATATGCTTATTTTCAATTAACAAACTAAAAAATATGAATTTTTTTAATAAATATTAATAATTAATTTAATAATTATTAAGATTTTAAAACTACTATAAGATTTGATTAAGATTTAATTATAATTTTATTAAAATTTGACTAAGATTTTATTAGGACTTTGTTAAGATTTTATTAAAGTTTGATTAGAATTTATTTGAAATATCATTAGAATTTCATTGAGATTGGTTAAGATTTAATTAGAATTTATTAAGGGTTGTATTAGGATTTTTTTAGAATTTGCTTGGATATGGTTAGGATTTCTTTAAAAAATCTTTATATTTTCTTTAGAATATTGTTATGATTTTTGTAAGATATCTTTATGGTTTCTTTAGAATATCTTTATGGTTTTTTTAAGAATTCTTTGTGATTTCTTTAGGATTTTTATATTGTTTCTTGAATATTTTTTTAAAGATTTTCTTATGATTTTTTAAAAGTTTTGTTATGATTTTATTAGGATATTTTTAGAATTTAAAGGCAGTAAGTAGCTTCTTTAATTAGTAGTTTTATTTTAAACTATATTTCAAGAAATTTGATATGATTTTGGCTCAAAAATTTTAAAAGTATATATTATTATTTTACAAAGCTACAAACAAATTTTGATGGTATTTGGATTTTGGATTTTTGAGATATGAAAAAAATAGTGCTCAAATAATTATAAACTAGGATTTTAAGTACTTACTAGGATTTTTGAGATATCAAATAATCAAAAGCAAATCTATAGCTAATATTTTTTATAGTAAAGCTAAAAAAATATAAACAACACTTTTTAAAAAATTTGACAAAAATTGAATGGTTGGATCAAAAGATATTAAATCCTATAATTTAAGAGAAAAAAATTCAAAATAATTTTTGCAGGTGAATAAGATATTAAATAATTTTTATTACAATTTTAGATTTTTATGCAAACTAAAGGGATTTTCTTTGAAGTTATTAAAAACCTAACTTACTAAAAATGATTAGTTATAATTTGGCATAAAAAAAAGTATTAAAGAAATTTTAAATGCTATAGAAAATCTTTTATATAAATCTATTTAAATGTAAAAGATTCTTATTAATATAATATTTTAAAGTATAATTATTTTTTTTTCTTCTTTATTAAAGTCAAATCATTTATTGGAGCTTAACCAATAAATTAAAAATAAACTCTCTATAGCTAAGTATCCAATATATTTTTAGATTGAAAATCATTCCACAATATTAAATTTAGTTGGCTTGTGAGCAACCTACTAGACTGTTAAAACCACTAAAAACTCCATTTTTACTCTACCAACAATCACAATATTATTAGAAACTTTACTCAATAATGCACATTGTACATTCCTACTATATTATACAACTTGATGGAAAGTATATCTTGTCATCTAGACATATACATAAAAGCCACTCTAATCAAATTAAAAATCAAAATGATAGAACAAAAATCTAAGTGTATTTGATTGAATGAGTGAAAAGAGCCAAGATATTTTTTTGGCCACTTATACTTCATTGTAAATAGATGTCTTACTTGTGATGATTCAAACTAAGCACTACCATATGATAGTACTTTCTATTTTAATTTAACACAAAATATTTAAAATTCCTATTAGTTGGTAATAATTCCTAAGCCTATAGCTTAGATGGCTACTTAATCAGTTGCCAATTTAAATTAGAATGTATGAATCTTATCAATAATTAATCAATTACAATGTCCATTAATTATGACAATGTTATGTGGCATGATTTTTAATATGAGAATATATTAGATATCTAGCTATAGAGAATTTATCTATAACTTATTGATCAAACTTTGATAAGTTGTTTGTCCTTAATAAAAATGACAAATAAATACAACAATATTTAAATAAAATAAAATAAAATATATTAATAAAAACCTCTTATGTTTAAAAAGATTTGTACATAAAAATTTTCTATAATATCCAAACAATATTTAACACCCTTTTCTATACTAATACTTA
>JAWRVF010001252.1:0-88841 GCA_036785485.1 Physcomitrellopsis africana | reverse complement strand
TAGAAAGCTTTTCAAGCAACTTCTACTAACTAGGAAGCTTCTCAAGAAACTTTTACTAACTGCTAATGGAAACTTCTAGAAGGTTCTAGAGACTTGCTTCTAGAATATTCTAATTTCTAGAAAGTTCTAAGACTATGTCCCTAACACAAGGACATACTTGTTAGAACCTTCTAGAATATTCTAGAAGTTTCTTAGAACTCTCTAGAATCTTCTAGAACCTTCTAATATCTTCCTAGTTAGTAGAAGTTGCTTGAGAAGCTCCCTAGTTGGAGGAAGCTGCTTGAGAAGCTTCCTAAGTAGGAGTATATATTGGAGTCAAGGCTGAAGAGTTCTTCAGTCTCAATAATACATCTCTTGGAGCTCTAGCTCACCTCTCTGGTGTTATTTTTGTACTCATCTGATTAATCTAGTTCCTGCCAATTCTTCTTGAACTTCTTGTTTAGACTTCAAGTCTATATTCTGTGTCCGTGATATTAATCCAATTCTTGCCAATTCTTCTTAAACTTCTTGTTTAGACTTCAAGTCTATAATTTGTGTCCGTGACACCTAGAACTCTCTAGAATCTTCTAGAATCTTCTAGCATCTTCCTAGATGGTAGAAGCTACTTGAGAAGCTTCTTAGTTGGTGGAAATTGTTTGAGAAGCTCCCTAGTTGGTGGAAGTTGCTTGAGAAGCTTCTTAGGTAAGAGTATATATTAGAATCAAGGCTGAAGAGTTCTTTAGTCTCGACAATACATCTCTTGGAGCTCTAGCTCACCTCTCTAGTGTTGTTTTTGTACTCATCTGATTAATCTAGTTCTTGCCAATGCTTCTTGAACTTCTTGTTTAGACTTCTAGTCTATATTTTATATCCATGACACCTCAATAGTTAATGATTGAACTATTGATTTTGGCTCAAATTTTAAATACCTTTCAACAATTAAATTGGCAACATGCATAAAAATATTGAAGAAGATCCAACTCAACAAATAGAAGATAAATCCAAAATTTTGCTTAGATATAGGCCAACCTCCTTTTCCAACCTTGATGCCAATCTCTTAGCACCAATATCTTCTTTTTGTACCATTCAATCACTTTTAAATTTATAAATAGGTAAAAAATCAATTCTACCGTCCATAAAAATAATTTTTAACTTAGTTCAACTAAAAGATTGCTAAATATCTTAGAAACCCTTATTAACCTTTAAAATCCAATTTTAAAGACTCCGATCTACTTGAACTTCAATAACCTTCAATCAAATTGTTTGATTAAAAATAAACTTATAGTATATATTTAATACAATTATAATCACTAATTTATAAAATTTCACTTATAGATCTATAATTAAATTTATAAAATACTTAAAAATATAATTTCTTTTTTATTTTATAAAAATCAGAGTCACCCAAATCAACCATGACTTTGCAAAGTTCTTATAAAGTCAATATCTATCCAAATAACTCAAAATCAATGTTCAAACAAATCTTTTAACATTTGTTCTCAAATTCCACTCTCTAATTTGTCCAAAAACTTTCCATTTGCCATAAGTACATGGTTTTGTGCCTTAGGATCTGATTTTGATCTAGGTTCACAACTCATTCTCTCTTGATATCAATTCTTAGAATTTTGAGATAAATTTTGCTAAAACTTACTCTTAATTTTTTTTAAAGATGCCTATATTATTTATTTTTTTAATCTATTTTATTTTATCTTAATTATGGCCATACAAAGTAAATAGAAGTCTCTTCTACAAGAAGGTAGTATTAGCATTTTTTAATTTTAACTACTTCCTTGTCTATTATCTATATTTATAAGATAATTTATTAAAATATTTTTATTTGATTTCTTTTATAATATAATCATTCCTTTTCTCTTTTATTTAATGACTATATTATTATATAATAACGCAACCTTGAGCATCACACTTATATACCAATACCATCTTATATTCTAAAAGGCAAGAAGTAAGAGTATCCACAATTGGACCAAAAACTTTCTTCGTGCTCAAAAGGATATACTTATCTTCAATAGCAACTTTTTTTTTTAATTAGCTAGGACAACGCATTACTTCTTCAATGATCCTAGGTTTGAAATCTTTTTTTTGCAAGAAAGAGCTTCTGCAATCTTATAAGCAAAATTTCCATCTACTATAGTAGATTGTTTGTCTCAAACATCATCTGTATTGCAATACAAAATAGATAATTTTATATTCAATTTGGTCTTATTCCTTTCAATCTGAATGATCTCTTCCATAGGAATAGAAGGAATAATTTCTATTGATGGAACATCAATAATTAATGACTCCGTAAGATTGATAGTGGTTTTTGTAGAAATAATATTATTTTCAACAGGATCAATAATTATTATGGCCATTTTCTTGCATGGTATTTTATTTAGCCTATAAGTCCTTTCTATTATTGGTATGGCAATCTGAGGCATTGCAATACAAACAAGTACATTCTAAGCCTCATTGATAGGAATTTTGATAATTCATGGTACATCATTAAAACCATTAAGTGCTTGGTCTATAATCTGCTTCAAATATAAAATCTTGGCAATCTTAATTTTAGCCAGAGATGTTTTAAGATTGGAATTCATTATGAATATTATTAATACTTTAAATATAAGTATTATAATACTTTATTATTCAATAATTCTTGCTTAAAAAAATAAAAAATATCTTTTTTAAAATAGCAATTAATAAAATATGCATACAACAATGTATTAGTTGATAAAACAAATAATATTTGGTGAGTCAAATCTAACACATATATCTACTTGTTAATGAGCTCCAATAGTATGCCATTGAGATTTTGGTATTAGAATCTATACATGGCAATCAAATACATGTAAGTGAAAGATATTAAAAATATGGCTCAAAAGCAGCTCTTGTAGTGAAATAGTTTTAAGAGAAGAAGGACAAAGGCAGATTAATGCCACAACATGTAAAATTATATGGCTCCACATAAATGTAGGTAAATTTATTTGAAAGAGAAGTGATTGAATAATGAGTTGAATACACTTAATAAATGACTTTGCAAGTCCATTTTGTATATGTTCATATGGAACACAATATATCAATTCAATCCCTATTGCAATGCAATAATCTTCAAAGGATTTTGATCCAATTTCCTTAGCATTGTCCATAAGCAATGTCTTGATAGAATAATCAGGGAAATATGTCCAAAAACAAATAAGCATAAAGAGAAGATTAGCAAACACCATGTTTCATATTTATAGCAATGAAGTATGTGATTGTTTATTTGATGCATCAACAAAGATTAGAAAATAACAAAATGGACTAGATAGTGGATTAATAGGACCACAAATATCTCTATATAGCTATTCAAGCATTAATGGTAATTCTCGCAAGAGTTTTTAAATTGAGAGCCTAGTAATTATTTTTCCTTATACACATGCTTGACATAATTCTATAGAATCTACATCTGTAGGTTTTAAATTTTATCTAATTAAATATGGAATTATCTTCTGAAATAATATAGATCCTAGATGTCTCAATTATCCATGTCAAAGAGAAATACAACTCTTGTTGGTAGACAATATAAAAGAAGATATAACTAGAAACTAGATTATAATCTACTATAAGCCACTTGTTGTAGCAAAGGCTTTTTCAACAATTTTATTATTCTTTATAAGAACCAAAGTTTCTTGCTAATCTAGAATGGTAGTCAAAAGATGAAAACTAGTGGCATGCATATCTTGGTAGCTGATCAAACTCCAAAGTGCAGAGGGAGCAAATATTGCATATTTGCATTTAATGATGGAGTCCTTAAGCAATATTACCATTTCGAGTCCTTTTTGGAATCAAAATGCATTTGATCTAGCTATAGTCACCAAATTTTTAAATTGCCAAGTTGAAAATTTATTTGTAGCAAAAAATCTCTTATCACGCAAGATGGTATATGTTATTGCAAAGTCTATGAGTACATTATGAGGCTTATCAATATAGATTTTTGTAATCAAATAAGCCTCCAGATCATCATTTCTAAATGAATCTATATACACATCTATGGTATAAATTTCATAGATCATAGCTTAGAATTTCTTATTTTTCTTGAAATATCTTGATAAATATTCAGAAGTTTGGCATGCATATGCTAGATGTCCAATCATACCACATTTGTAGCAAAAACACATCTTTAATTGGTATCTATTACTATGATGAGCAGTTGGATGCTTATTCTTTCTTTGTAGATGATGATAGTCATGACCATGACTACCTTAGTATTTGTAAATACTTTTCTTATTTTTTTACAATGTATTTTTAAATTATAATATATTAAATACATGAGATTCTAGAACCTCAATTTCCACAAGACAAGCCTTTATATTATGTAAGAGGAATTTATTCTATTTCTCATGAAAAAAAAAATGAAATATGAATCCACAATAGCTCTAAAATTTCATGTTTTCATATTGTTATGTAAGTATAACAGATGTTGGAGAAAAAATAAAAATAATTTTTTCAATCATTTTTTTTTTTGAGATGGCTTATCCATATAATTCCAATTGTGAGACAATGCAGTATATCTCATTATTAAAAGCACTTAAAGTTAAAAAATCCAACACTCATAAGTGCGTCCAATTAAAAACTAGTATGATTATAAAATCAAAAGTTTTGAAATGATATGGAGTTATTATAAAAGTAAGAATTAATACTATGGAATATATATATAAATATATATTATTATTATTATTATTATTATTTTTTAAGAAAAAAAAAATCAAATTAAAATCAACAAAAAAAAGGAAAAAATTGGATGAAGGGCTGAAAGGCTAACAACTTGGATTAGAGTAGGAGGGGTGGACTGAGATGTGGAGGCTGATGCATTGAGAGGCTAGTTAATGAAGCAAATTTGGTAAACTATAGAATTGGGAATTGAATTGATAGAGCCAGGGCTGAGATCAATTGCATCATAATTGTGGAGTTGACAACGAAAAGTGTGGATAATTGGATTGGACCAATGCGGGACAATGGTGTCATGTTGTAATACATTTATGTGATGAAAATATAAATAAAAATGATTTTTTAATTAATATTCAATCATCTTGGTTCAATATAAATTTAAGATACTTAAGAAAGATATTATAAAAGTCTCTTAAATTATTTTCTTCTTTTAATACCTAGTAGATAAGAATTAGATATTAATTTTTCTTTTTAGGTTGTAGAAATTCTTTTATTGTCTTAAAAAAACCATAAATTAATAAAAATATAATAAAAAAAATAAATAATTAATATGGTTGATATTAGAATCAAGTTGAAGATAGGGTTGGGCTTAAAAATCCCTAAGATAGATTAGATTGATACCAAAGGTTGACCATTTGTGGGAGAGGATCAAAATCAAATCTTTAACAATTAAAATAGCTACCAAGGGCAAATTATAGGACCATTTGGAGATCGATGTTGTATAGTGACACAACCATTAGATGAAAGAAAAAGAAAATAACTATAATATATAAGAGCTCAAATAGAAATATTTGAGCAAATTATCTAAGAATTATAGATAATAGAAAAGAACGTAGAAAAAGGTTAAACGGCTAATGTTTTTTTTTTATAAGAGAGGCTTCTATTTACTTTGAATAGCCATAAATAAGGCAAAACAAAGTATACAAGAAAAATAAATAATATAGGAATCATTAGGAAGGAGTTAAAAATAGATTTGAAAAAATTTTACTTCAAAAATCTCCGAATTGATACCCCGAGAGGACCAATTATGAGCCTAGGTCAAAATTAGATCCTAGGATACAAAACCATATGCCTACAACGAATCAATTCTTCTTTGACATATTGAAAGATAGAAATAGAGAGCAGACTAGAGGGTCTTTCTTTGAGTATTATTTGGGAGTGATTTGAGTTTGTAATGACTTTGTAAGAGCTTTGCAAAGTTAAGGTTGATTTTAGTGATTATGATTTTTGTGAAATATATTAGGATTTACATTTTTGAGCATTTTGTAAGATTGATTATAGATCTACAAGTGAAATTTGGTCAATTGATGCATAAAATTGTGCTTGTAAGATATTCTAAATTTGAATTTGAATCTAATAGTTCAATCAAAGATTATTGAAGTTTATGTAGGTTGGGACATTGGAAATTGGGAATTGAGGATCATTTAGGTTTTTTAAGATTTCTAGAAATTTACTAATTAGATTAGAGTGAAATTTATATATATATGTAGAAGAGTCAATTTTCTAAATGCATGTGAAATTTGGAAGCAATTGAATAGTATAAAAAGGAAATATTGGCACTAGACAATTAATATTAAGGTTGGAGAAGGAGATCAACCAACACTTGATTGAATTTTTGAATTGAATTTCTTGTTAGTAAGTTTGATCTTCTTCAAATTTCATATACTTGCTGCCAACTTAGTTTTTAAGAGGTGTGTAAATTTTTAAGCAAAATCAACAATTTAGTCAATAGATATTATGATTCTAAATTGCCCTAAGGTTGAAATAAGTTGGTTAGGATTTGATTAGGATTTAGTTTAGAATTCGGCTAGGTTTTGGTTAGGATTTAGTTTGAAATTCGGCTAAAATTTGATTAGGATTTAGTTAGGATTTGACCAAAGTTGATTAAGATTTAGTTAGGATTTAATTAAGATTGTTTAGGATATATTTAGGATTCACCTAGGATTTGATTAGGATTTAATTTAAGATTGACTAGGATTTAGTTAGGATTTGATTTTGATTTAGTTAAGATTTGACTAGGATTGTTTAGAGTTTGGTTAGAATTCAGCTAGGATTTGGTTAGGATTTAGTTTAGGATTGATTAGGATTTAATTAGGATTTGATCAAGATTGACTAGGATTTAATTAAGGTTTGACTAGGATTGATTGGGATTTTGTTAGGATTTGACTAAGATTGCTTAGGATTTAGTTAAGATTTGACTAGGATTATTTAGGATTTGACTAGGATTTAATTAGGGCTTAGTTAGGATTTAGTCAAGAATTGACTAAAGTTGACTAGGATTTAATTAGAATTTGTTTAGGATTTGTTTAGGATTTGGTTAGGATTTAATTAGGATTTGACCAAAATTGACTAAAATTTAGTTAGGATTTGATCAGGGTTGATTAGGATTTAATTATAATTTGATTAGAATCATTTAGAATTTATTTAGGATTTGATTAAGATTTATTTAGAATTTGACTAGAGGTCTTAGAACTAGTTTTTGTTATTTCTTTTTATCTTCTATAGCTAGATGCCTAGAGCATTCTCAAGCAAGACTTCACGACATATGACATATTTGGTGAACATGATGTGAAAAGCTTGAGGTAGAAGATAATTAGATATTTTTTAATTTATTTGAACTATGGAAAATGAAAACAAGAGAATGGAAGGAAGGGCTATGGATAGTATTTTAAGTGGAGCTACAATTGGAAGTACTAGTAGAGAGCAAGGTATGTATTTTGATTCTAATTTTGCAAGCATATTTGAATCAATTTTTTTATTCATACAACAGCAACAGATTAAAGATTGCAAAGAAGGTATGGCAAATTAAGCATTATAGGCAATTGTGGACAAATTTGATCAATTTGAAGGAAATGATATCACAAGATATTTAAAATATTATATAAGAGAAATGGAATTGAAGCATGTTTCTGAGAAGGAGATGGTTCAATTATTCAAATTAGCTACTATACCAAAGACAAGGAATCATGTAAAGTCCATTATAGGACATGTTAGAGGTTTATGGGAGAAATTTTCTCAAAAATTTTATAGAAGACAAAGATCGGATTACAAAAAAGTCATTTTTTGAATGGATTGAAAGGCCTAAGAAGGATCTTCAAGCAACAAAATTATTAAGAGAATTTGAAAGACAACATTTTCATTTATCAAAGAAGGAGAGACAATTTTTGGATCTAAATAAAATAGAATTCTTTCTTCAAGCGGCTGATGGAGAGTTGTAGAAAAAATTGGAAATATTACTTGAAGATAAAGAAGAGAAAGAAGGATTAACATCAAATTAGAAAGAAGTAAAAGAGGCAATAGGATTACTTACAAAAAGAAAAAAGAGAAACAATAGGATAGATATTCAAAGACCATTGCAAGCATCTAAGGTAAAATTGCCTATCAACTATCTTACATCTATGATTCAACCTTCAATATCTACATCAAAGAAAGAAAAAATGAATATGGATGAGATCATATGTAGGATGAAAGATTTATAAATAAAATTTGTAAAACTTGAAGAGAAGGGTCAATCATCAAGAGTATCAACAAGACAAAATTCAAGACCAATAGAAGGTATAGTACATAGGTGCATGTGGTGTGATATCATGGAATATTCAAAAAAGGAGTGTGAAGATTTTACAGAGGCACTACGCAAAGGAATTGTTTTTTTTAAAGATAGTATGATACACTTGAAAGAAAGTGGAAAAAAATTGAAAACAAATTTTGGTAAGAGAGGAATGAAGGTATTTACAAGAGATGCTTTTAAAGTACATACAATTTCAAGTATGGAAGCATCAATAAATTGGATAGAAGCAAATCAAAGCAAATATTCAAGTATAAATCTTGAACTTTTAGGAGAATCTTGCTCTTTGTGGACAAGTGAAATGAATTATGTTGAAAAGAAAAAATTTACTACAAATGATTTAAAACATATTAGTTGTAATATTTGGCAAATTATTGGATGGAATGATTGAGTAGATGGATTATCAGTGCATGCTCATATTGCAAGGAGTCAACATGAAGTATTGATAGAAGAAAAATAAAGAAGAGATGAAAATAATGAAGGGCCATCAAAAGAACCACAAGAGCAGATAAAACAAGACAACAAAAAAATCCTTTGCATGAAGAGGAAGTAGAGAATGTTTTTATAAAGGAGAAGGAAATTCTAAAAAAAATAGAAAGACTCCTGTATATAAATTTTAGTCAAATATTGAAGCTGCTACAGATTTGAAGAAGATATTAGAAGAACAGATTTTAGGAAGAAGGTCGAATTTACACTTAGTGAGATTTTGGGAATTGCAAAGCGTGAATTTCATGAAGTTATTATTGATACAATAAAGAAAAAATGGCAATCTATAGAAAAGATTATGACATCAAATATACAAGGAACAAAGGCAATAAAAAATAATATAGATGAAGAAGATGAAATACAAGTTTTAGAAGATATTTTATGAGTTGGACTTACAAAAGAACGAAATAGGATTCAACTACCTAGTCATTATTTTTGAAACCATTAGACAAGGGCTATTACAAAAACTTTAATAAAATTGGAATATTTTGGAAGAACCAATTGTGACATTAATTGATCATGGTTCTGAGATCAATTTGATATCAAAAGAATTATATAAAAATAGAAGATGGCCTATTGGTATTGAATATGAGTGGATGATATGATTAGCAAATAATTCAAAAGGAGATTTATATGGAGCTTGTCTAAATATCAAGGTGATAATAAGAGATGTCAGGTATAAATAATATTTTTTTGTATAAGAGATATCTATATATCCTATTATATTGAGACAATCATATATTACCACCACACAAATGGAGACAAAGGTAATGGATGATGGTTCAGCTTATGTAAGAATAAGAAGTCAAGATAGAATGAAAGCAATTCAATTTTTGACTATTTGTGCCAATCATAAAAGAAATCATGAGAAGTTGAGAGAGAAGCCATTATCAAATGAAAAATTTGAAGACCTTGAGGGTTTTTACCATGCACCATTGTAAAGCAAGATTGCAATGGGTTAGAGAAAGAAATGTTCTTGCGTAATTTAAAAGATAAGGTATTATCTATTGGACTTATTGAATTGAAATAAGATTGTGTATTGTCTTTTAAGACTATTGATAAGATGAAAAGGATAGATAGAAGTTATATTAAAAATATAGAGCAAATATTAAAAGAAAATGGAAAATTGATTGAAGACAAATTTATTTCAAGAGCATTTGAAGAAGTTGGATTTGCAGACACTATAGGAAAATTAAATTATTTGTTGTAATATGGATTATAAAGAGAGAATAGAGTTATTAATGTATATTCAAAAAAATATTATGATGAAATTCAAAAATTTATAAAAATCTTAAGTCACCAAGAGGTACATATTGAGATTAAGTATAAATCTGTGGAAAAAAAGGTTAAACCAATGGCTTTGTCATTACCATTGGATTGTGAAGAAAATGAGAAGGTAGCATTTATACAACCAAATTTAAGGGATCCTAGAAAAATAGGGCATGAATTTATAGATGCTGTATTAGATGGATTAAAAATTGGATGTGATGGATTTTTGACAAAATGTAAAGAAGAATATTTTAGAAAAATGCTTTCACAACATGAAAAGGCTTTTGTATTTGAAGCACATGAAATTGGATGTGTTGATCTAAGTATTGTAGCACCTATGGTTATTTTTACCATTCCTCATGAACCATGGAATTTGTGGCTAATTCTAGTGTAAAATGGATATTTATCCAAATTAGTAAGTTTATTCAATGAAAAGATTGAAATAGAGATTTTAGAACCATTTATTACACTTTATTCTAATCGATGGTTTATAATACCAAAGAGAAATGGAATGATGAGGTTTATACAAGGCATGCAACTTATGAATAAAGTGACTATTAGAAATATAAGTTTAAGTCCAATTGTCGATGAATTTACGAAAGCATTTGCTAGAAGAGCAATCTATTCAATGGGTGATCTTTATTCATGATATGATCAATTCTAATTGGCATTACAAAGTAGAAGTTTAATTACTATAAAGATTCCATTAGATTTACTAAGGATGTGTACATTGCCTCAAGGGACTACTAATTCAATAGCTAATATGATGAATGTGATGAACAAAGTATTGAGGGACTTTATACTAGAAAAGACTATACCATTTTTAGATGATATTCCAATTAAAAGATGTACAAAAGAAAAAAAAGATGAAATATTAGATAAAAAGGGTTGTAAAAGATTTGTTGCAAATCATATTATAGATTGTGAAAAGATTCTATTACGATTGGAAGAGGTACATTTGACCTTATTAGATATTAAATCTCTATTTGGGATAAATGAAATACTTGTTGTTGGACACATATGTAGATCTTATGGACGTAAGCCAAGTATTGAAAATATTGATATTATTAAAAAGATGAAAGAATATACAAATATAATTGAAATCAAAAGATTTTTAGGAGCATGTATTTTCTATCATATATGGATACTTCATTTTGTACATGTAGCAAATCCATTATATGAGCTGCTAAGAAAGAATCAAAAATTTCAATGGAAAGAAAAACAAAGAAAAGTTATAGAAAAATTGAAAGTACTTCTTTCTTCACCTCCAACTTTGAAGAAAGTAGATTATGAATGTAGAAAGGTGGTGATATTGACAATTGATGCAAGTCCAATTAGAATAGGTTGGACAATTAGACAAGATGATGATTAAGAGAACAGATATGTAATAAGATTTGGAGCAAAGATTTTGAATATTAGACAAAGGACATAAGCACAAATTAAAAGAGAGTTATGGAGTATAGTAATAGCTATGAAAAATGAAAAAGAGTACTTGATTGGAGCTTCACTAGTTATAAAAATAGATTATCTATCTTTATTGGATATAATCACAAGTTGTTCAACTATATTAAGATGGATAGTATATATTAAATCTATGAATCTAGAATTTAAATACATTTCAGAAAAAGATAATTCAATTGCAAATATGTTATCAAAGGTAAGGTATTATAATGAAGAAGATATGATTTATTGAGAAGATGATGTGGGTACAAAATTTTATACTAATACATTATCAAAGGAAGAAGGTATATATTTGAATATACTACTAGAATCATTTTCAAGAGATTTATGTAAAGGTGAATGGAAAGATGTTGAGAAGTATCTAAGTACGTTAAAGCAACAAGAAGATTAGACAAATGAAAAATTTAAGAAAATCCGTAAAAAAGCCTATGGATATTTTTTACATGATGAATATTTATGGAAGCATCCAAAGAGAAGAGAAAAAATATCATAGCGAGTGATATGTGGTTTAGAGACTCAACAAAAGATTATTAAAAATTTCCATAATTGGGTACCTGATTGTAGAGAGTTTACTTGAAACTTATTGGCTAAACTCTAATAAGTGATTTGTCCTTAATAAAAAAGGATAAATAATATAATAATATTGAAAAAAAAAGTTTTATAGATAAATCCTCTTATATTCAAGTAGGTTTGTACAAAAAGGGTTCAAATTTCCACAAAAACCCTTCAAAACTTCATTCATCTACAAGGACTTATTTCTTTTTGATCTTTAGAGTCCAATAATACTTCATCTAACTATTTAATTTCTATAAAATTTTCTTCAAAGTGTAGATGATCTTCTTAAGTTTTACCAAAAAAATGAATCAATTGTAAATTTTTTTTTAATTGTCCAATATCTTAAAATCCCTAGCAAGTACTTAAAACCTTAGCTTAGAGACACTTGAACACTATTTTTCTTATATCTCACAAATCCAAAATCCTAATATTACAAAATTTTTGCATATAGTCTTTTGACATAAATATATATACTTTTAAAAATTTTGAGCCAAAATTCTATCAAATTGCCTAAGATATAGCTCAAAATGTAACCACTAATTAAGCGGGGTCACTTACTGTCCTTAGCTTATAAGCACTAACTTCAACTCCTAATATCTCTTTTATCTCATTTTGAATTTCATAAAGCTATATATAAAAAACATAGGCAAGAAAGTGTTCTTTCCAATCTCAATTGCCGATTGTCTATTGCTTTTTGTATGTGCGAGTTATGCCCAAAATAGTGACAATAGATACAATTTTGATACCCTAACTTTTAGTGCCTATATCTCTTTCATAAAAAGTCCAAATCATGCAAGATTTGTATCAAAACCATATCCAAAAAACCAAACTTATTGATCCTAGCCTCTGATGTTCAATTCCGTTCAAAAAACAATCCCTAATAAATCCTCGAGCAACCTCCTTGAAGCCCATTGGACATGATTTTTGGCCAATAGGAATATAGACTTCTATCATCCATCTCCATTCATCTACATAGTTGGCCTAACTATCCCCTTTTATATTAAAAATCTCTTTTTAATCCTTTTTGTTATAAGATTTACATAATATGTATTCTAAACACCAAATAAAAGAAATAAATAAGATCTTAAAAATCACCAATGTCTAACAAAGGTGGCTTAAGATATACAAAAGTTACTATCAATATAAATCAATCTCAAAACTACTATCAAAAAGAAGAAATAAGGTTGTATAAATCTCAATAATAGTCCTTTTAATAAATCCCTTCTAAACTAACAATCTAATCACATCTTGTAACTAATAAAAATCCATTGATATGGCTTTTGTTTAGTTATGTAGTAAATTATACATTAAATATATATATATGTATAATTTTTTCACATGGTAGCCAAATCACAATACGACAACGTGAAGACTTATCAAATATGGTTGAAAAACAAGCATTAAAAACAAAGAGCACTCAAAGTGTATGTCAATTCCTCTTAAAAGACATTGTCTGTCGCTATGGTTGTATTGGAAAAATCACTGTAGATAGAGGTAAATTAGATACAAAAGAAGCAAAAGAACTCTTTGGTAGAATAGAAATTAAACTTTCTTTGACAACAACATATAATCCAGAAGATAATAGAAAGAGTAAGCGTGGACATTCACCTATTGTTAAGGCATTAATAAAAGCATGGAATGGCAAAGTACATCAGTGGCCAAGGCTACTACCATTTGCATTATGGACAGATTGTACAATTCATAATATAATAACTAGTTATATGTCTTTTGAGTTAATATATGGACAAAAGCCAAGTATGCCAATAGAAGAAATTGCGCCTATATGGAGAATATTGCCTTGGAAGGATGATTTTAATAGAGAGGATCTTTTAGCATTACGGATTTAGCAATTGGAAGATCTGATGATATTAAAGTAGCAATTAGAAGATTGAAAGAAGCAAGGGAAAGGAATAAAGAAAGATTTAATAAGACATTGTCATATTGTGATTTGGCTACCATGTAAAAAAATTGTATATATATATTTAATATACAATTCATCATACAGTTAAATAAAAGCTATAATAATAGATTTTACTAGTTATAGAATGTGATTAAGTTACTAATTTAAAAAGAATCTATTAAAATGATTATTGTTGAGGTTTATATAACCTTATTTCTTCTTTTTGATAGTCATTTTGAGGTTGGTTTTATATTGATAATAACTTTTATATATCTTAAGTCACCTTTGTTAGACATTGGTGATCTTTAAGATCTTGTTTGCTTCTTTTATTTAGTGTTTAGAACACATATTGTATAAATCTTATAAAAAGAAGGGTTAGAAAAAGATTTTTAGTGTAAAAAAGGTAGTTTGGCCATCTATGCGGATGGATAGAGGTGGATGATAGAAATCTCTATTCTAATTAGCCAAAAATCATGTCTAATGGACTTCAAGGAGGCTGCCCGAGGATTGATTAGAGACTAGGGTTTGTTCTTAGAGGGGAGTCGAATATCAGAGGCTAGAATCAGCAAGTTTGGATTTTTAGATGTGGTTTTGGTACAAATCTTATATGATTTGGACTTTATATGAAAGAGATATAGGCACTCAAACTTAGGGTGTCAAAATTGTACCTACTGTCACCCTTTTGGCAAAGAGTAATAGAAGATCAGCAATCTAGGTTGAAAAGAGCACTTTTTTGGCTACACTTTTTATGTGTGGCTTGATAAAATCCAAGCTATGGTAAATGAGATATTGGGAGTTGAAATCACTACTTGTAAGCTAAGGGCAGTAAGTAACCCTACTTAATTAGTGGTTATATTTTGAGCTATATCTTAAACAATTTGAGAGGATTTTGACTCAAAATTTTCAAGAGTATATACATTTATGTCATAAGACTATATAAAAAAATTTTATGGCATTAGAATTTTGGATTTGTGAGATATAAGGAAAATAGTGCTTAGGTGTCTCTAAGCTAGGGTTTTAAGCACTTGCTAGGGATTTTAAGATATTAGATGATTGAAAATATATTTATAATTGATTTTTTTTGTGATAAAACTTAAGAGGATCATCTATATTTTAAAGAAAATTTTATAGCAATTGAATAGTTAGATCAAGAGTTGTTGGACTTTGAAGATTAAGAAGAAATAAGTCTTTGTGGATGAATAAAATTTTGAAGGGTTTTTGTGGAAATTTGAATCCTTTTTGTACAAACCTACTTGAATACAAGAGGATTTTATCTATATAACTTCTCTTTTATAAGATTGTTATATTATTTGTCCTTTTTATCAAGGATAAATCACTTGTTGGAATTTTGCCAATAATTTTCAAGTGAATTCTCTACAGCCAAGTATCCACTATATTTCCAAATAGAAAATCACGCCATACAATAGCATATTGATTATAGCCTAAAAAAATAGAAGAAGGTGATTGGATATTAGTCTATGATAATAGTTTGGATAATCAACATAGTACATTACAAAAAATTTCTAAACATTGGTTTGGACTATATGTTGTGATAAAGGTCTATGAGAATAGAACATATTTTTTACGAGAGTTTGATGGAAAAAAATTAAAGACACCTATAGCAGGCAAGCAAATCAAGTTACTCAGACAAAGAGGAATATATATACATTTTGATAAAGAACAAAATCTATTGAGGGGTATTGAAATAGAAGAGGAAAAACAAATTGAGAATCAAGAATTAGACTAAGGTAGTGAATGTCACATATTAGTATATTGAAGAAATTTTGGCGCATGCCAGAGGATGCACAAGTTCAGAGGGGGTGGATGTTATATAGTAACACAACTATTAGGTAAAAGAAAAAGGAAATAATTATAATATATAGGAGCTCAGATAGAAATATTTGAGCAAATTATCTAAGAATTATAGATAATAGAGAAGAATGTAGAAAAAGATTAAAAGGCTAATGCTACCTTTTTATATGAAAGGCTTCTATTTATTTTGAATGGCCATTAATAAGGCAAAATAAAATATATTAGAAAAATAAATAATATAGGAGTCATTAAGAAGGATTTAAGAATAGATTTGAAAAAAATTTACTTCAAAAATTTCCAAATTGATACCTAGAAAGGACCAGTTATGAGCCTAGGTCAAAATCAGATCCTAGGAGACAAAACTATGTACCTACAATGGATCGATTCTTCTTTGGTAGATTGAAAGATAGAAATAGAGAGCAGACTAGAGGGTCTCTCTTTGAGCATTATTTAGAAGTGATTTGAATTTGTAATGACTTTTTAAGGGCTTTGCAAAGTCAAGGTTGATTTCAGTGACTCCGATTTTTGTGAAATATATTAGGATTTACATTTTTGAGCATTTTATAAGATTGGTTATAGATCTATAAGTGAAATTTGGTGAATTGGTGCATACAATTGTACTTGTAGAGTGCTCTAAATTTGAGATTGATTTAATAGTTCAATCAAATATTATTGAAGTTTACGTGGGTTGGAATCTTGGAAATTGGAAATTGAGGATCATTTAGGTTTTTAAAGATTTCTAGCAATCTACTAATTGGATTGGAGTGAAATTTATGTATATGTGTAGAAGAGTTAATTTCCTACATGTATATGAAATTTAGAATCAATTAAATAGTGTAAGAAGGAGATATTGGTAGTAGACAATTAGTATTAAGGTTGGAGAAGGAGGTCAGTGTCACGAACATAAGATTTATTCCAAAAATTATCTAAACCAATAGAAATAGGTAAGATAAGTTGATTTGATAATATCTGATAGACAAGCTTCTTAGAGGCTTTATAGATGTAGAATCACCTTTATACATATCTATAGGTGATTGGTAGGTTAAAAAACTTGGTCAACAAGCTAGCCACATGGCGCACATGTTGGTAGCTTGCAAAATAAGCCAAGTACATGGCACGCATGTGGAAAACTTGTCGTGCAAGTTTAACATGTCTCTTACAAATTACACATGTATAAGAGGTCCTATAGAATACCGCCATGTAGCTCTTAATTAGATAGTATTTATAGAGGCAAGAGTCAAGCCTTCTTCACTCTTGTCAACCCCTTTCTTGCTTCTAGTCTAGATTCAAGAGTCTATAGTTTTCTTATCTTGTGGCAATAGCCATTTTAATTTTTTTTAATATATATACTTTCTTATTTCTATTTTGTTATTCTTCTTAATAGAAGTTTCATATGTTTATTTGCTTTCATCAAGTTCTTGTCTTTGATAGATTGACAAGAATCCACATACATTATGAGAGCTTTGTCTTTTCTTGATTAAGAGTGGATTATTCCATTCTTTTTATAAGATATAAGCATATTAGAAGTTTTGGAATACCCACTTCTAAATTGATATTATTTCTAGAGTTTTTTCTTTTAAGTATGTTATTCTGCATTTCTTAAAGTGAGAGTAGACACCTTCTTTCTTATTGTATTATCATGGCAGAGCTTGCGGAAATGAAGAGTGCAATGGCACAAATGCAAGAACAAATAAGAGAGCTAATGCTTGCAATGCATCAACTCAGTTTACTACAACAAAGAGCAATAAAATTAGGAGGAAGTGAAGATATAGAGCTGATTGGAGCTGCATCAATATCTACACCAAATCATACTACCTCACCTATGATGGAGCACCATTCAAATATTAGATAATCAAAAATTACTTTGCTTGAGAAGTTTGATGGCATAAGATCTAAATTTTGAAGATTTGTCAATCAAGTACAATTGGTGATTGAACTTCAACCTCGAAGTTATCCTATGCAAGGATTTCAAGTTAGGTTTATTGGAACGTTATTTTTGGATGTACTTTATCATGATTTTCATCTTTTCTTGAACAATGTGATCCAATATTGGATAATTTGGAGGCATTTTTAGTGGAATTTTGATCTATGTATGAAAAACATGATGCAATCCATATTGCCACCAACAAGCTTTGCATCCTATAACAAGACAATCAATCAGTGTCATTATACGCTTCACAATTTTGACAACTAGCGACTGATATCAAATGGCATAATGCTGCACTCATCAGTCAATTTTTCTACGGGTTACAATATGAGGTAAAAAAATTAATGCTCAATTTATCCAATCCTCAAACATTAAGTCAAGCAATTGATTTTACTGTGAAGTGTGACAATCGACTTTTTGAATTTTGATCCAAGAGTTGTACAAGAGAGCCTCAATATTATTATTCAATGGCAATATCAACATCCTCACAAAACGTACATTTGGAAGTAGAAGACATGTAAATTGATGCGGTACATTTTAAACTTCTTACTGAACAAAAAAAGATTTGATGTCGTCAAGGAGGATTATGTTTATGTTGTGGAGAATCTAAGCACACTGCTCAACATTGTCCGAAGAAATGACACAACTACAAAATGAGGAGTACGGTTGTCAAAGAAGACAATATGTCGGAAAACAAATTTGTCCACCTACAATAGGAACCGTGCAGCTGGAATCTTATACAATTCCTAATGAAGGTCATATTCTCTCCTCAAAATCCTCTCCTTGTTTTATAATAGATGTATATTTAGGACCAAAAAACTACAGAAGCTCTGTTTTATTAAATTCAAGAGCCTCACCATGCTTTCTAGATGAACAATTTGTTAAAAATTGTAAAATATCTTTAGTACAGAAAATTAAACCCATACATGTAGAAATCATAGATGGTCATCTATTGTCTTTTGGAGATGTCATTCATCAAAATCCATCCTATAAAAGTAATAATAGATAGTCATAATAGCTATATAATCTTTAACATAATTAAATCTCTATCTAATCTAGTTATTTTAGATTTATCATGGCTAGAAAAATATAACCTTCAAATAGATTGGAATTCTCGTAGACTTGACTTTTCTCAGAACATCATTAAACACCTTGTCAACCAGGTGAAAAGCTATAAGTCTAATATAGTAAAATCCATACTTATAGGTGCAAAAGCTTTTATACACGCAGGAAAAGAAGGATCAACTTTTGTTATTTATGCCACATCCATTTTTTATGGTAGAAAGACTTTAAATGGCATTCTAAGCCAATATATAGATTATTAGGATATTTTTGAAAAAAAGAATGCAAATATTCTTTCAAAGACTTATCCATAAGATTATTCAATTGACCTCAAGGAAGGAACTCAGCTACCATTTGGACCAATCTACAATTTATCACAAGATGAGTTGGCTGAACTCAAGGCATATATTGTTGAGAATTCGGCCAAAAATTTCATACACCATTCTAAATCTCCAATAGGAGTTCCAATTCTATTTGTGAAAAAAAAATATGGATCATTGCAGATGTGAATTGAATATTGAGGACTCAATAAGATCACAATCAAAAACAGATATCCATTACTTTTGATATCAAGATTCTTTAATCAATTAAATCAAGCTAAGATCTATACAAAAATAGATCTAAGAAGAGCATACAATCTATTATGCATCAAAGAAGGAGATGAATGGAAAACTGTGTTTCAAACCAGGTACGGACATTTTGAATATAATGTCATACCTTTTGGACTTACAAATGCACCAGTTGCTTTTCAACATCTCATGAATGATGTTTTTTATGAGTTCTTAGACAATTTTCTTGTCTGCTACCTTGACGATATTTTGATCTATTCTAAGAATGTAAAAGAAACATGAAGTACATATTTGTCAAATATTACAAAAACTTGGACATGCGGGATTGTACGCCAAGATAAAAAAGTGTGTATTTCATACTACTCAAGTTGATTTCTTAGGATACATTATTTCAAATGATGATCTCATAATGGATTCTAAAAAAGTCCAAACAATCAAAAATTGGAAGATTCCAAAGACGGTAAGAGATGTCCAATATTTTTTGAGATTTGCCAATTATTATCGAATCTTCATCAAAGACTTCTTTCAAGTTGCAGCTCCACTTACACGTTTGACCTATAAAAATAAATTCCAATGGAATCAAGAAGTGGAAGCAGCAATTGAAATTCTGAAGACATTATTTTTTTTTACACCAATCTTGTATCGTGTTGACTTTTTTAAGGTATTTTTTATGAAAACAAACACATCAGACTTTACCTTGGGTGCAATTTTGTCACAAATGGGAACAGATGACAAACTTCCTCTAATAGCTTTTCATTTAAAAAAATTCTCTGCAGCCGAGATCAATTATGAGATCTACGACAAAGAACTTCTTGCAATCATGAATTCCTTTTAAAAATGGCGTCAATATCAAGAAGACGCTTCCAAACCAATTATCATATATACAGATCACAAGAACCTCGAGTATTTCATGTTGATACGTGTGTTGAATCGTTGTCAAGCTTATTGGAGTATGTCTTTATCAAGATTCAAATTCATTATCATTTATCGGCTAGGAAAATAACAAAGTTTGTCCAATGCCTTTTTGAGATATTCTTATATTGCACCAAAAGAAAGAGATGCAGCTTTTGAACAATAAAGAATAGCCCTCTTGAAATTGAAGCAATTTCATCTTCGAGCAATGAAATCAACATTGACTGTTGATTCAACTTTTTTCAAGCAAATTCAGTCAAATATGTCCTCAAATCCTTTTGATCATGATATCAAGAATAATTCTTCCAAGACTCATGATTCTTCTAAATTTAAGTTCAAGAATAACCTACTATATTTCAAAAGACGTCTATATGTTCCAAAAGGAGAAGCACGTTTACGTGTTCTTCAAGCACGTCATGATTTTCTAATGGCGAGACATTTTAGATATAATAAGACTTTGGAACTTATATCAAGAGATTTTTGGTGGTCTCAAATGTGGAAGGCAATCAAAGACTTTGTACAATCATGTGATATCTGTTCAAGATCAAAGATTCCTCGTCATAGACCTTTAAGGCTTTTTTAGCCATTACTTATTCCAAAACAATCATGGTCATTTGTTTCTATGGATTTCATTATAAATCTTTCAAGCTTAAGATCTTATGACTCTATATTTGTAATAGTAGATCAGTTCACCAAAATGGCACATTTTGTGCCATGTACAAAATCTATCACAGGTGAAAAAACAGCTAAGCTTTTCATTGATAATATCTGTCGCTATCATGGATTACTTAAGGATATTATATCAGATAAGGGAACTCAATTTGTGTCAAGATTTTGGAGAACCCTTTTCAAGATCTTAAAAGTGGACATAAAATTATCTTTAGCTTTCCGTCCTCAAACTGACACACAAATAGAACGTGTGAACCAAGTCTTAGAATAATACTTAAAGTGTACCATCAACTACCAACAAGATGATTGGCTAGCTCTTCTGCCATTGGCAAAGTTTGCTTATAATAATACGATATATTCTTCTACGCAACAAACACCTTTCTTTGCCAATTATGGTTACCATCCACGACTTGATGCTTTTGACTTTTCAAAAATTGATAATCCAATGGTAGAAGATTTGGCAAATCGTTTGTCAGAGCAACATGCAATAATGAAGGTGCAATTAAAAGAAGTTCAAGAATGACAAAAAACAAATATAAATGCATATCGCAAAGAACAACCACAATTCAATGTGGGGGATAAGATATGGTTACTTCATTGCAATATCAAGACTACTCATCATTGTGATAAGTTGGACTATCGTAGGCTTGGACCTTTTCCTATTTCTGAACAAATCAATCTAGTTGTATATCAAATATACCTATCAAAGTCCATAAAGATCCATCATGTATTTCATGTGTCACTACTCGAGCCATACAAGACAGTGGATATACAAGGAAGAAGACAAATGCTATCGCCTCTTATAGAAATAGATAACAATAAAGAATTCAAGGTTGAAGAGATTTTAGAATCAAGGCGGCACTGAAATTGACTAAAATATCTTGTATATTTTATCAACTACATCAAAATTAAAAAATATTTCATCAAAATTAAAAAAATCTTTGCTATAAAGCAAAGTAGGTTCTATAGAGGTTTCATCCTACCTTGTATCATTGTTTGTTATTTCTTTAGATTTGTTCATGCTAAAAAGATGGAAGATGAATAACTAGCAAATGCAACTCAAGAGCCATCATTTGTTGATTTATCAAATGACACATTTCGACTATCACAACCTTCAAGACAACAAAATAGAGATGAAGACCCCCAAGAACAACATATCTTTCCTTTGATTCATGGCGAAATACAACGTGTTTGGTATCACAACCTTGGAAGAGACTCCCAATGTTTGGTGATACTTTTAGAGGTAGGAACTACTCTTGATGGTGTTCCTAATGTTTTCTTTGAAGGGAGTTATGAAGGCCTCAACAATGATCAAATAACATGGTGGTCGTCTTACCTTGGTATGAGATATTATCGACGGCTAAAAGGATCTATCAACTATCTTCAAAGGGATTAAAGATCTTAATATGTCGCAAGCACAATCCGACATATCCTGGACTTCTTCAATATGTAATCATCGTTCTTTATGGAATTCATCCCTAGAAAGGGGATAATGTCACAGACATAAGATTTATTCTAATAATTATCTAAACCAATAGAAGTAGGTAAAATAAGTTGATTTGATAATATCTGATAGAAAAGCTTCCTAGAAGCTTCATAGATGTGGAATCACCTTTATACGTGTCTATAGATGATTGGTAGATTAAAAACTTGGTCAACAAGCTAGCTATATGGCGTACATATTGGTAGCTTGCGGAACAAGCGAAGTATGTGGCGCACATATGAAAAACTTATTGTACAAGTTTGACATGTGTCTTGCAAATTAGACATGTGTATGAGGTTCTATAGAATATTGCTATGTAGCTCTTAATTAGATAGTATTTATAGAGGCAAGAGTGAAGCCCTCTTCATTCTTGTCAACTCCTTTCTTATTTTTAGTCCACATTCAAGAGTCTATAGTTTTCTTGTCTTGTGGCAATAGCCATTCTAGTTTTTTTTAATATACATACTTCCTTATTTCTATTTTATTATTCTTCTTAATAAAAGTTTTATATGTTTATTTGCTTTCATCGAGTTCTTGTCTTTGACAGTCGGCCGATACTTGATTGAATTTTAGGATTAAATTTCTTGTTAGTAAGTTCAATCTTCTTCAAATTTCATGTGCTTACTGCCAACTTAATTTTTAAGTGGTATATAAATTTTTAAGCAAGATCAACAGTTTAGTCAATAGATATTGAGATTTTAAATTGCCTTAAGGTTGGAATAAGTTGGATAGGATTTGGTTAGGGTTTTAGTTTAGAATACTGCTAGGATTTGGTTTGGATTTAGTTTAAAATTTGATTAAGATTTGATTAGGATTTAATTAAAATTTGACCAAAGTTGACTAGAATTTAGTTAGGATTTAATTAGGATTGTTTAAGATTTATTTAGGATTTGGCTAGGATTTAATTAGGATTTAATTTAGGATTTATTAGGATTCAATTAGAATTTGACTAGGATTGTTCAGGATTTGGTTAGGATTTGGCTAGGATTTGGTTATGATTTAGTTTAGGATTGACTAAGATTTAGTTAAGATTTGATTAAGATTGACTAGAATTTAGTTAGGATTTGATCAAAATTGACTAGGATTTGATTAAGATTTGAATAGAATTGATTAGAATTTTATTAGGATTTGATCAGGGTTGCTTAGAATTAAGTTAAGATTTGACTAGGATTATTTAGGATTTGGTTAGGATTTAGTTAGGGCTTGGTTAGGATTTAATTATGGCTTAATTAGAATTTAGTCAAGATTTGACCAAGATTGATTAGGATTTAATTAAGATTTGATTAGGATCATTAGAATTTATTTAAGATTTGATTAAGGTTTGTTTTAGAATTTGACTAGAGGTGTTAGGACTAATTATTGTTATTTTTTTTTATCTTCTACAACTGGGTGTCCAGAGTATTCTCAAGCAAGACTTCATGACATACGACAAAGGTGTTGTATTATGTGTTGTTTGGTTTGGGAATGTACCGCGCACTTGGTTGTAGAAGATAAGGTTGTGTTTATAAAAATGCAAGAAATCCCAACAGATTTCACTCCATACAAAAAGAATACACTCTAAATTTTAATGCAAAAATGTTTAAATCTAATATGAAGTGCTCAAAAATACTATTCTTAGTAATTTTAACCACACATTGTTGTATTATGTGGTCTTCTATCTAGGAATACACTGGGTACTTGGCTGTGGAGAGTTTACTTGAAATTTAATGGCAAAAATACAACAAGTGATTTATCCTTAATAAAAAGGACAAATAATATAAAAATCTCACAAAAAGAAAAATTATGGATATAAACCCTTTTATATTCAAGTAGGTTTGTACAAAAAGGGTTCAAATTTCTACAAAAACCTTCAAAACTTTATTCACCCGCAAGGACTTATTTCTTGTTGGACTTTAGAGTTCAATAACTCTTGATCCAACCATTCACTTTCTATAAAATTTTATTCAAAGTGTAGAAAATCTTCTTAAGTTTCACTACAAGAAAGAATCAATTATAAATTTGTTTCTAATAGTCTGATATCTCAAAATCCTTAGCAGGTGCTAAAAACCCTAGCTCAGAGACACCTGAGTACTAATTTCCCTATATCTCACAAATCCAAAATCCTAATGCCACAAAATTTTTGCACATAGTCTTATGACATAAATATATATACTCTTGAAAATTTTGAGCCAAAAATCTATCAAGTTGCTTAAGATATAGCTCAAAATGTAACCACTATGTAAGCGGGTCACTTACTGCCCTTAAGTTTGTAAGCACTGACTTCAACTTCCAATATCCCCTTTATCCTAGCTCGAATTTCATTGAAATGTATATGAAAAGTATAGTCGTAAAAGTGTTCTCTCTAATCTCAATTGCCGATCCTTGATTGCTTTCTATATGGGCGAGTTATATGCAAAAGAGTGATAATAAGTCTGAAATCAACATCTTAACTTTGAGGGCCAATAATTTTTTCATAAAAAGTGCAAATCACACAAAATTTGCACCTAAATCAGATCCAAAAACCTAAACCTTATGATCCTAGCCTTTGATGTTTGACTTCTTTTAAAAAACAAATCCTAACTCCTAATAAATCCTCGAGTAGCCTCCTTGAAGTCCATTGGGCATGATTTTTGACCAATTAGAATAGAGATTTCTATCATCGACCTCATTTCATCCACATAGATGGCCAAACTATCCTTTTTATACTAAAGACCCTTTTCTAACCCTTCTTCTTATAAGATTTACATACTTTGTGCTTTAAGCACTAAATAAAAGAAATAAACTAATATTTTAAGGATCAATAATGTCTAACAAAGGTGACTTAAGATATATAAAAGTTATTGTCAATATAAATCAACCTCAAAATCACTACTAAAAATAAAATAAGATTGTATAAACTTCATTAATAGCCCTGTTAAGTAGATTCCTTCTAAACTAATAATCTAATCATATTTTTATAACCAATGAAATTCACTGTTATAGCTTTCATTTAATTGCACAATAAATTATACATTAAATATATATATATAATTTTTTCACATCGTAGCCAAACCACAACACGACAACATATCTCTAATTGCTTTGTTACCTTCACAACAAGGCAACTTAGATTTTCTTTACAAGTCTTAATTCTAGTTAGTGAGCTTTAGCAAGCTATAACTCTTGATCTGACCATCCACTTGATGCAAAAAATTTCATAAAAACACCACTATAAGTCATCTATATGTTCAAAAAATTTCAGCCCAATCCAAATTAGAAATTGTAGGATAATGCAAAAATTCCGCACTAGTGTCTCTCAGCCCTCTTACTTGAAGTTTGATGCAGATATGCCAACAACAACTTCTCCTTTTCCAACCGTTAATTCTAACTCAAACTTAGTGTATAGCTGAGTCTTTGTGTCTTTTGATACTATGCTAATTTTTTCTTTGATCCAACTAATAGATCTTAAGATATCGCAAAAATTCCAATCAATGCTAAACTGTCAATTTCTGATATCTCTTTGTACTAAAGACTAAATAAATTCCAAATGCACTATTAGATTGCTACAATTTTTTACTCAATCTTAGAACACTCAAACAATCACATATTCTAAAAATTTCGACTATAGATGTTGTACTAATTTCACGGAACAGCTTTAAGTGCTAGCTCTAATTTTATTGCATAAAAGCATAATCTCCCATACAAATCCTGATTTTAAACAGCAATTATTAAGTGCTCTAAAATCCTATGGCCACAAACTTAATATTTTTGGAATAAGCTTTAAGCTAGCTCTTTAATCCTAATTGCCAATCTTTGGATGTCCCAAATCCTTGCCTTTTGTGGTTGTTTATATGGCTAGAGGTTTGATTTTGATCTTGTCTCATACCCGATCATCCCCTGGATATAAATCTAACTTATTTTAAGGGTTTTTAAACTTAATCCTATCCTCAAATCAATCTTGGTATCTACCATATTAACTTTTTACTTCTCTTATCTTATTTTTATTAACTTGTGGTTTTTTTTTTTTTTTTAAAAAGCTGTGAATCAATTTCTACAACCTAGAAGAACATTTTAATAACTAATTTTTATCTATTAGCTATTAAAACAAGAATTAATCTAAGAGGCTTTCATAAATCTTTTCTTAAATACCTTAAGCTTCTAATGAACCAAGATAACTAAGTATTAAATAGAATTTATGCTTATTCATACTTTTCACTATATAAACGTGTTATAATACAACATCAGTGATTAGGATTTGAAAGCTAATTTTAAGCTTGTTTCAAAGGCTTAAGACTCATTTTCATAGGTTTTAGGATGATTTTATAATTATTATTCAAAATTAAGATTTATATTGGTAACTTAGATTTTATAAAATAAAATTAGAGCCAGCATTCTTGACTAGTTCGTACAATTGGTATAACATCTATGGTTAAAAGAATTGACAATATGTAGTTGATTAGATGTGCTATAAGTTCATAAAATTTTATGATAATCTAATAATGCAGTTGAGAGATATTTGATCATTAATACAAGGAGGTACTAAAAGTTGATAGTTTGAGATTATTTAGGATTTTTGTAATATCTAAAGATCTATCAGTCAAAACAAGGTGAAATTTGGCATAATATTAAGAAACTTAGAGATCAAACTATACATGAATTTTGAATTGAAGTTAACAAATGGAGAAGAAAAAATCACTATTAGAACATCTACATCAACTTTCAAATTGGCAGTCCAGTGACATTATTGTTGGTTTTGGACGTTTATTCACAATTTATAAGTTGGATTGGGCTGAAATTTTTTGAGCATGTAGAAGACTTATAGTAGCATTTGTATGCAAAATTTTGCATCAAATAGATAGTCAAATTAAAAATTATAACTTGCTAAAACTCACTAACTAGAATTAGGACTTGTAAAGAAAAATCAAAGTTATCTAATTATGAAAGTAACAAGGCAATTGGAATTTGTATATAATTGAAGCTATCAATGAAATTATTTTTGAGTACTTTATATTGGCTTTAAGTACTTTTGAATTGAAATTCAAATTGCATTCTTCTTATATGGATGAAACCTATTAGGGTTTTTTGCATATTTGTAAAGAACAACTTCACCTTCCACAGCTAGGTACCCGATGCATTTGCAAATAAGATAATATGTAATACAATATAAGTGGTGAACCTAATGCGAATGTTTGGGGTGGAAGGTGTTGGATTTTATTTGTGGTTATTTGAAATTGATGGCATAAGAAGACAAGAAAGTTGAATTTGGAGTTTTTGATAGAACTTTGGTTGGCACTTCAAGTACATCTTCAAATAGAGCTTCAAGTGGATTTTCTTTTGGTGGACAAGATATGTAATTGGATCCAAATATTACAAATATGTTTCAAATGCTATCGTATGTCATGAAGTCTTACTTGAGAATGTACTCGGCACCTGGCTATAGAAGATATAAAATAATAATTACAAGTCCTAACACCTCTAATAGAATTATGTAAAATTTATAATTAAAATTAATAATTATGCTTCAATTATTAAAAATTTAATTAGATTTTTTACTTAGTTATAAAAAAATATACAAAAAATCCTAAAAAAATTCTAAAAAAGACATAATAAAATAATAAAAAAATCTTAAAGAAATATTAATATAAATCTAAAAAAATATTAAAATAAAAATTATGATCAAATTTTAATTAAACTTTAATCAAATTTTAATCAAATCTTAGTCAAATCTTAATTAAATCCTGATCAAATCCTAATCGAATCCTGGTCAAATCCTATTCAAATCCTAATCAAGCTTTAACAATCTTAATCAAATCTAAATTAAATTCTAATCAAATCCTAATCAAATTCTAGTTAAATCCATTTCAAATCCTATTTGAATTCTAGTCAAATCCTAACCAAATCCTATGAAAATTTTAATCAAATCTCAACAAATTCTAATTGAATCCTAACAAATCCTAATCAAATTTTAATAAGCCCTAATCAAATCCTACAACAGATTGAAACTACAATGGTTGATAATCTAATTGTTGATCTTAGTCCAAATTTTGCACACTTTTTAACAATTAACTTGACAATATATACAAAAAGTTTGAAGGAGATCCAACTTATCCAACAAAAGTTATGCACAAATTTCTACTTGGGTATAGGCCACCTTTCTTCTCTAATCCTGATATCAAACTTCCAGCACAAGTATCTTTTCTTTGCACTATTTAATTTCTCTCAAAATTCATATTCAGATAGAAAATCTAATCTACTATCTATAAAAAAAACTTCCACTTCAATCCAACTAATAGATTGCTAAATATCTAAGAAACTCTCATTAACTCTCAAACCCCAACTTTCAAGACTTCAATCCACTTGAATTTCATTAATTCCCAATTACAATATTTAATCAAATTCAAACTTATAATATATGTTAAATACAACTACAATTACAATTCTTCAAATTTTCACTTGTAGATCTATAATCAAACCCACAGAATGCTCAAATTTATAAACCCCTTTTTATTTCATAAAATCCAAAATCACTCCATACAACCTTGACTTTGCAAAGCTCTTACAAAGCCAATTTCTCTTCAAATCACTCAAAATTAATAATAAAATATTTTTTTAGGTTTTCTCACTAATCCAACTCTCTAATTTGTAAAAGAATCCTAGACCCACCGTAGGCATGTGGTTTTGTACCTTAGAATCTGATTTTGACCTAGGATTACAACTAATCCTCTCCAGATATCAACTCTGAGATTTTTAAGGTAAAATTTACTAAAATCTATTCTCAATTCTTTCCTAAAGATTTTTATATTATTTATTTTTCTCATCTATTTTATTTTGCCATATTTGTAATTATACAAAGTAAGTAAAAGCCTCTTCTACAAAAAGGCATCATGGCCCTTTTAACTTTTTTTTATTTTCTTATCTATTATCTATAATTCTAAGATAATTTGCTAAAATATTTCCATTTGAGTTCCTATATTTTTTAATCATTCCTTCTTTCTTTTACCTAATGGCCATGTTATTACATGATAGTGTTTACATTATTTATGCAATAGCAATAAGACAATGATCATAAGGAGGTTTTGGTAATTAAAGCATTATAAGCAATGCTTAACAAAGTTGGCCAATTTGATAGAAGAGATATTTTCAAGTATTTGAAATATTATGCATAAAAAATAAAATTGAATTGTGTTTTTGAAAAAAAAATGATTCTATTATTTGAACATGCTACAATGCTAGAGATAAAAAAACATGTAAGATCAATTATAGAAAAATTTGGAAGTTCTTGGGAGATATTCTCCTATGTATTAAGGGATGAATATTTCTTAGAAGATTCTAATCAAGTCACTAAGAAGTCATTTTTGGAATAGATTAAGCATCCTAACAAGAAATTGTAAGCTACAGAGTTGTTAAGAGAATTTGAGAGGTAGTATTCTTGATTATTAAAAATAAAAAAGATAACATTATGACTAAATAAGATTAAATTTTTTCTTTGAGCAATCAATGGAGAATTACAAAAAAAACTTAGAAATTCTTCTTGAAGATAAAGAAGAGGATGAAGGACTGACAATAAAATTAAAAAAAGTTAAAAATACATTGGAATTGCTTGTAAAAAGAGAAACGAGAAAGGATAGGGTTGGTATTCAAAGAATTATGCAAGTGCCTAAAACTCAAGTGCCTACTTCACAATTAATAGTACCTACTATCTAACCTTCAATGATTACATCAAAAAAAGAAGATGTGGAAATTGAAAAAATTATATGTAGGATGTGGGATCTTCAAATCAAACTTGTAAGAATTGAAGAGAAGACTTCTACAAGTTCAAAGACTATTTCTAAATAAGGATATATACAAAGATATATTTGATGTGATGACAATTTTTATTCTCAAAAAAATTGTAGTAAATTCAATGAAATGGTATAATAAGGCATTGTTTTTTGAAAAGATGAGAAAGTGGTATTAAAAAATACTGGTGATTTTTTTCAAACCAACTTTTATAAGGAAGATATAAAAATATTGGTTAAAAATTATTTGGCAGCAAATAGAATTGTAACAATGGAAATTACAAATTATGGTGCTAGGATGGATGATAATGGGAAACAAAAAAATTTTGAAAATATTGAATCAAACAAATTTTGATCTTCTGTCATTTCTACAATGTATAAAAAGAAGATTCCATGGAAAGCTTTATTGAGGACTGCTGCAATAACTCATGGAATTATAGGTTTGAAGGATCTTGTAGAAGGTTTGTCAATGCATGCCTATATTGTTAAAAACTAATATAAAGCTTTGATGGAAGAAAAGAAAAGATGAGATTTTAATGATATAAGATAAGGAAATTCTTTTAAGAGGCAAATTTGAAGAAATAAGACTTGTGAGATGGTTTTACAAGAATTACCAATGGAAGATGCTTTAATAGTATTAAAAGAAAAATCAAAAGATACAAGAAAGAAATATAAGTTAACAACTTACAAATTGCTCTCTAATATTGAAGTAGCAACAGATTTAAAAGATGTATTTGAAAAGCTTGTGTTCAATGTTACAGTTGAGTTTACATTAAAGGAGATTTTAAGGATTATAAAGAAAGAATTTCATGATATTATTATTGATAATATTAAATAGAAGAGTTAATTAATAGATGAAATTGGATTACATCATGCTATTAATGCACATGTATGTGAGGATGAAAAAGATGAATTTGATAATTGTTACAAATAATCAACAAGTGAAAGAAGGAATTATAATCAAAGAGTATATTTTGATGATCAAAGTAATAAAAAAAAAGAGATTTTAAGTCATTACATTCAAAAGCATTGGATTAGAGTAACTATAGAGGTATTAGTGAAAATTGAAGATTTAGATGAGCTAGTTGTTACTTTAATTGATCATGGTTTGGAAATAAATCTTATCTCCAAGGATCTTTACATGAAACAAAGGTAGCCAATTGATATGGAACATAGATAGATAATATAGGTAGCTAATAACACACAAGGTGAATTATATGGTGCTTATTTAAATGTAAAAATTTGGATTGGTGACATTACAATAGAGAAAAATTTCTTTATTCAAGATGCAACATCTTATCTTTTTATTTTGAGACAACCATATATTATTGCTACTTGAATAGAAACAAAGATGCTTAATGATGGTTCAGTTTATGTATGAATTTATAGCAAAGATAGAAGAAAGACATTACAATTTTTGACTATGTCTCTAAATCATGAGTGGAATCAAAACAAATTGAGAGAAAATCCATTACAAAGGGTTGAAGAATTTAAGGATTTTTGGGGAATACCCCTATGAAATAAGATTATAGAAATACAAAAAGAAATATACTTTCATAAGATCTAAGTACCTTTGATGTAGTATTTATTGGCATTTTTAAAAATGGAAGTATTATGTATTAGAGGATTGAGGATTTAAAAAGAAAAGAGAAAAAAAGATTAAGTACTATTAAAAAAGAATTAGATAGATTAAAAATATTAGAAGATAATAAAAAGATTATTGATATTTATAAAAAAAATAGATTGAAGAATCTTTTGGAATTGAATGCATCTATTTGATTAGATGATAATGATAAAGTTATATAAATTTATTCAAAAAAACTTTATGATATAATTGAATCTTTTTAAGCACCAAAGATTATAATTGAAACAAAATATAAGATAATAGTAGTGGAATTTGTTACTATACCTTTACCAAAAGATTCTAAAAAATAGATAGAAGAAGCATCAAAGAAAAAAACTTAAAGAATCTAAAGAACATTAGATATAAGTTCACTAAAGAGACTTTCTAGAAATTAAAGATTGATTTTGATGGTTTTTAATTGCCAAAGGAAATTATGTACTTCAAAGAAATGCTAACAAAATAAAATAAATCATTTGTCTTTGAATCTCATAAAATTGGATGTATAGATTCAAATGTTGTAACTCTAATGGTTATTTTTACTATACCACATGTACCTTGGAATTTGAGGCCAATTTCAATACCAAGGGCACATTTACCAAGTTCGATAGAATTATTAAAAAAAAAGATGAAGATGAAGATTTTGAAGCCTTCTTTTGCACCATATTCTAGTTGATGGTTTACAATGCCTAAGAAAAATAGATCATTACAATTTATTCAAGATATACAACCAATAAATATAGTAACTATCAGGAATGCAGGAATTAGATCAATAGTGGATGAATTTGCTAAAACATTTGCAAGAAGGGCAATCAATTCAATGGATGATTTTTATTTAGGCTATGACCAATTTCAACTTGTAAAAGAGAATAGAAATATGACAAAAATGAGAACACCATTTAGACTAGTTAGAATATGTATTCTTTCTCAAGATGTTACTAACTTAGTTGCACATATGATGAATAAGATAAACAAGGTATTGAAGGATTTTATTTTTAAAAAGACTATGCCTTTTCTAAATAATATTTGTATTAAAGGGTGTAAAAAAGAAGATAAGGATGAAACTTTAGATAAGAAGGGGTGTCGCAAGTATGTTATTGATTATATACAAGATTGTAAAAAGATATTGACTAGGCTTGAGGAAATTCATCTTATATTATTGGATATAAAATCTATATTTGGAATATAAAAAATTATAATTATTGGATATTTATGTGGATTTTATAAAAAAAAACCAGATCCAACCAAGGTTGATATAATTGGAAGAATGAAAGAAGATTGCAATTCTTTAATAGAGATGTGTAGGTTTTTGGGTACATATATATTCTACCATATTTGGATTCTTTATTATGCTCATATAGCAAATCCATTGTATGAATTATTACGTAAAGATTATTAATTTAAATGGAAAAGAAAATATATCAAAGCAATGCAAAGATTGAAGAAATTATTGACATCACCTCCAATATTGAGAAAAAATGATTATAAGTGCAATAGACTAATGATTCTTATAATGGATACTAGTCTAATTACCATTGGATGGATTATAAACAAAGATGATTAAAATAGATATAGATTTGTAATTTGATTTGGAGCTTATATTTTAAGTACTTGCCAACGTATATATTTATAAGTGAAAAGAGAATTAAAGAAGATTTATTTCAGCTATGAAAATTGAAAAAGTTTATTTAATTAGGACAATGATAGTGATTGAAAGAGATTATTTTCCTTTATTTGAAACAATTATTAATTTTATAACATCAAATATTATAATATTAAAATAAATTACTTATATTAATCCATTAAATCCAAAATTTAGGTATGTTGTAAAGAAAAACAATTCAATAGCAAGTATATTATCTTAAGCAAAATATAATTGAGGGTATTGATAATATAAGTATAAAATTTTATTCAACTTCACAATTGAACAAAGAAAATAAGTCATTTCATTAAAAAAATTATGAAAAAGAATAAATAGATATTAGGTATTATTTGAGCATATTAACCAAGCATGCTAATTGGTCAGTTAAAAAATTTTAAAAAATAAAAAAAAAAACATACAAGTTTATATTACAAAGAAGATTTCTATATAAGAAGCCAAAATTAAATATTAGAATGCTACAATAAGTAGTAGGTATCAAAAAAGATCAATAAAAACTACTCAAAGAGTTTTATGATAGTCTATAGATGGTGCATAGAAAAATTTGGGCTATTTTTTTTACATTGAAGGAATGATATTGATAGAAGAATATATATCAAGATTTAGCTTCATTTGTAAAATTTTATATAACTGTCAAGGATAAGAACATGAATCATAAACAAATAAAATATACTCTTCCATTATTCAAAATTACTTAAAGATAGAATCATATTAAAATTAGAATGGCTATTACTAATGATAAGAAGACTAGAGACTCTTGAAACAAGACTAGGAACAAAAAAAGACATTGATAAGAGTGAAGAGGGCTTCATTCTTATTTCCATATATACTATCTACCTTAGAACTATGTGGCAGCATTCTATAGGATCTCTAACACATGTCTAATTTGTAAGATACATGTCAAACTTGCAAGACAAGTTTTCTATATGTGTGCCATGTACTTGGCTTGTTCCATAAGCTACTAATATGTATAACATGTGGATAGCTTGTTGGCCAAGTTTTTAATCTATTAATCACCTATAAATATATATAAAGGTGAATCCACATCTATGGAGCTTCTCTATAAGATATTATCAAATTAATCTACTTTTTTCTACTTCTATTTATCTATGTTAATTAGATAATTATTGGAATAAATCTTATATTTGTGTCATTATCCTCTCTTTTAGAAATAAATTCTATAATGAGCAATGATGTTGAAAAAATCCTGAAATCCTTATTATGTTAATATCAATTGAATTAATGTTACTTGCAGTTGATTTAAACTTTTTGGTATTTTTGAAATCAACCCTGGAAATCAACCGAGACTCTGTTAGTAACGGCGAGTGAAAGCTGATTAAGCTTTGTGAGAAGGCCGTAGTGCCAAATTGTGCTTGCTACATACTCTAATCTTTTAAAGATTTTCTTGATTCTTTATCTTGATTTTAATAGACGTCATTGATGAAATATATTAACTTTTGTTGATGCATTTGCTAGATTTTTAGATGGCTCCCATAAACATTCACTAATATCGTATCTATACCAATGTACAAGATATTCTAGCTGATTTTGATGCCGTCTTGAATCTAAGACTTCTTTCACCTCAAATTCTTCATTGTTGTTCACTTCTATAGAAGACAGTGGCATTTGTCTTCTTCATTATATATCTATTGTCTTGTATGTTTCAAATAAAACGTTGTTGTATTGTAATTGCTTACAATATATAAAATCCACTCAAAATGTACAATATGTTTATAGATTTAGATATGTGTTAGAATGGTTAGTAAAGTAAATTAAAACTTTATTTTAGATTTTTACTTAGTTTGGTTATGGCTTTTAAATTATATAGAACCTAAATATTTAGTATAAATCCTTGAGAGGCTATTGGGGTCCAAAGAAGAAGAATTAAACTACTAAGAGGCCTATTTGGAAGGATGAAGACAAAGTGACGATGAATGAAGACAAGGGGTGAAGTTCTTCATTCCTATTGATCAATGGTCATGTCCAATAGGCTTTGAGGAGGCTGCTTGCAACAAGAATAAGGATTTTGGTGACTTCAAGGAGGCCATTTGAAAATCAAAGATTAGACTTAAAAAGCTTGTTTTTTGGACTACAATTTCGGTATAAAAATTGAGAGATTTGAAGTTTTTATGAGGGAAGAGTTGGCGCTTGAAGTTAAGGTGTACAAATTGTACCTATTGTCACTCTTTTGAGGATTGGAGAAGTTTTATGAGAGCATTTGGAGATCAAGAGGTGCAATTGAAGAGGAGGTTTTAAAATCTACATTTGATGAAGAAGAATTATTATATTTGGAATTTTTAAGAAGGAGATATTGGGAGTCAAATATAGCAAATTAAGTTCCAAGGCAATAGGTAGGGTGCTTTATTGATAGTGATGGGGTTTGCCATATCTTGAGCTTCTAGACAAATTTTTGTCTCAAACTTTCCAAAAAGGTGTAATATTATGCTAAAAAGCTATATATCATAGTTTCATAGTATTTGGACTTTTAGATAATAAGATATAAAGAATTTACTATATGGGTGTTTGTAAATAAGGATTAGAAGCTACTGCTAGGATTTTCATGATATCTAAAGATTGGTAACAAATCAATGGTTGCTGTAAAGTTTGAGTGGATTTGGACAATTTGATTAAAAATTATAGATTGTTGAAGTTCACAAAAAATTCCCTTTCTATGGGCGAATGAGGGTTTAGAGTTTCTTGTTACATATTGAGTGTTTTATGAAATAAGACTTATATATTGGATGCAATAGCCCTATGAGAAAGATTTTCATATAAACTAAGTGAACACCTAACTTCTCATATCCCAAGAAATATGAGATATTCCTTCTATGTCTCTACATAGGATCTATCCCTGTATTCTTATTAATATTGATTTATGAATTATCCTATAATCTAAAATTAAAAATATGTTTAATCAAATAATTAATTATATTTTATTTTCTCTCTTTATAAAATGAAAGATTAGCTATTTATAGCTGCCCTTATGATAAATTTTCTTTCTTACTATTTGATCTTAATAAAACTATATTTTTCTTAACTACCTATGGCGACTTAACTGCCTTGTCTAATTAAGCACATGTTGAACACAAGGGTGGCTAACTGCCTCTTTGTTCACACTAACTATTTTAAGTTCTTTCTTTCTATCCTTTTACATTAATTCATCGTCTTCTTATTTTCTTAATTTCTTCATATATCCAATCTTTCTCTTTTTCCTTGGACTCCATTTATACAAGGTCTTTTTTATCATTCTTTGATTTATTTAATAATGATCTTTTATATAACAATATTAAGAATTTAATGTTTAATCCAAGATTAACATTATTCCCTCCTCCAAAGTTAATCGGTTCCACCTGATTATCTCTTTATTAAAAGAATATTTTATATTATAATAGATTTTGTTGAATTCAAAAATTTTATTATTCTTATTAATGAATTTTTTAAAATAATTATTTATTTTAGTTAATTTATTTAATGTATTAATTAATTTATTAATTAATAAAATTTAATTTTTTTTAATTTAATTTTTTTAATTTTAATTTATTTTAATAACTTTATTTTAAATTATTTTTTTATTTTTTTATTTTTATTTTTTATTGCGGCACTTTTGTTTGTAACAGTTTTGTTGACAAGTACAGCGGCTGCTGTTGTCAATCATATTGGCTGCGGTGCTATTTATGAATCATGATTGTCCACTTGGGTCACAATCGAAACACAGTTTGTGTGTGGCTTGCTCGCAACTGTTAATCAACTAGATTGCCGTTTGGCTTGGCGCACAGATGTCGATCGACGCAGTAATTGTTTTTGGCTTGGCGGACAGATCTGGATTGACGCGGTAGTCGTTGGTTTGGCGTGCGAATGTGGATCAACGTAGTCTCGATCGGAAAACAATATAAGCCACCTCATTCCGCATTGTGCATCAGGTAGTTGTGAGTACGGACCTGAAATATTTACCGAGTTCGGTTTGGAGGTGTAGATTGTCATAGTTGTTTCTTTGCATCTTGGCTCCGTGATGTTATTGGTATGGGTGATGACGGTGGCGGAGTAGTGTAGTCATCAATTTCATAATTGGGATGAATAGAACGTTGCCACTGGCTTAGCATTGATTTGTCATTCTGGTCACGAGCCTTCCAGCTGAGTTAAGGCCATCGTTGATGATCAAATATCCAGAGTAATACTAAAACGCATCAACCAGTTCAAGAGCAGCTGGATGCTATGACGGACCAACACACCCCGAGTATAGATTCTGCCTTGTCGGCAAAAGAATAGTCTTAGCATATAATTAGGTGGTGGTGTCTCGTAGTTTTTGTATCCGTGATGCTTGATCTTGATTATTGTTGTTTGTCGTACCATCCTTCTAAGTAATTTGCAGTTTATTGATTCTATATATTTGATGTCATCCAAGTATGTTGTACATGATCTGTTCATTTTCTAATTTGACTTTCAAACCGGACATTAAGAAAAGGATCTCCGGTTGGAGCCTGATTGTTGCGGCTGGTGGCAGTGCCGCCTTGTAAGGCTGGACGCCAATTTGCCAGATGAATGTCTCGCTGTTTTATTTCAAGTCATTTTCTTGTGTTTTTTTGTACTCCCTCTCCGTCGCGGTAATACAATATATGTACTGTAAGTGTGGCTGACCTTGGTTGTATTCTAGATGACTTACTACGGAAGTAGTCTTCTAATGTGGTCGTGGGTATGACATCAAGCTGTGGTAGTTATTTATTTATTTATTTTTATTATTTATTATTATGCAATTCGTATCTAGTTTGTTAATGACACTTCTTGTGTCGGGAATGGTTGGATTTTATTCTGGAACAATTTTCCTGTTCTTAGTTGTTTAAAAAAAAAAAATTCTTTAAATCTATGTTTGTTTGTGTTTGTGTTTGTATTTTTTTTTTTTTTTTTAAATATCAGATTAGTTTTTATAACTTAATTTGATATTCATAAAACTCGAATAAATTTCTAGTTCTTCTGATTTGTAATACGATTTAATCTTATTTATATTTATTCTTATATATATGTCATCTGGTAGTAGTAGATCTATTGTTCTATTTGAATATATTGAATTTACCACATACAGGCCCATCCATTTATATTGAAATTTTCCTCTTTTTCTTTTAGATGTTTTTTTTAACCACAAAACTAATTGGCCTTCTGGATACTTATTAATAGGAATATCTTATCCTGGTTGAAATATATCTCTCCAAATCTAGTATTTTTCCAAATTCAGTTCGATAGGAGCTTCTTTTGGGTTAAGACAATTCTTAAAAGATTTGATGTGGTGTGCATGGTCATGTCAAAACTTCCTTTGTAGTTAAGCTTGAACAATATTTTCTTCAGCCTTTGCTCTTCTTAAATCCATTTGTTTAACCTGATGTAAACGATTTTCCATAACAGCTTGCATATGCCACATTAAAGTAGATTTTTTCATCTTTTCTAAATATTTTATAGGTAATAAGGCTTCAATTTCAAAAACTAAAGAAAAAGGTGTATATTTTGTAATTACTTTATATGCTGTACCATATACCCATAGTGCAGGATAAAATTTAGTGTCCTAGTCTATTTGATTTGTATTGACTATTTTAGTTAATATTGCCTTAAGAACTTTGTTAGTTGATTCTACTTATCCATTTCCTTGTGGATAATAAGTTGTAGATTTTTGATGAATTATCATAAATTTTGTGGTTAATAATTGTATTGTCTCATTGATAAAATGTATTCCTTGGTTACTAATTAATTCTATTAGATATCCGTAACAAGTTATAATTTCTTCATATAAAAATTGGGCTGTGGATTTGACAGTATTATCTTTTAATGCTTGAGCTTCTATCCATTTAATCGTATAAGCTGTTGCTGTGATGATGTATCTATTTTTTGTGAAATTGGCTACTAGATCAATAGGTCCTATAAAATCTATTCTCCATCATTGAAATACTTTCAAAGATAAAATTGGATGTAAAAGATTTTTTTGTTTATCTGGTTTGGCTGTTGTTCGTTGACATATATCACATTGTTTACAATAATTATAAATATCTTTTCTTAGTATTGACCACCAGAATAAAGCTGTAAGAACTTTGTATAAAGTTATTATAGCAGAAAAGTGTTCTCCTGCAAGTCCTTCATGAGTTTTAGCTATAATTGTTTTAATAATGGGACTTGCTAAACACACTCATTGAATTCTATCCGAAAAAGTTTTAATTAGTCTTTTTGTTTTTTCAAGATAGTAAAATTTGCTCCTAATTGCCACTTGTCTTCTAATATTGATCAAAGTAATAGTAGTAAATCTACCATTTTTCAAAAAATCAATTAATGGTGCTTGCCAATCGAAAAATGATTTTGGTTCTTGAACAAATGTGCGATCAACTTGTACCATAAATAAATTTGTGTCTGAAAGATGATCTTCTATTCCAATTGGTGCTTCTCTTGAAGATATTCTTAATAAATGATCTGCCATAATATGTTGTCGTCCTGGTTTGTGTACAATTTCAAAGTCATATTCTTGAAGTAATAATATCCATCTCACTATTCTTCCTGAGATAATTGGTCTGTTGATGAGATATAATAGTGCTTGATGATCTACATAGAAAATGAAGTGATTTGCTAACAAGTAATGTCTAAACTTTTGTATTGAGCATACCATTGCTAATGCTTCTCTTTTTGTGGTAGTATAGTTTTTCTCTTCTTGGTTAAGTAATTGGCTAACATAATAAATAAGTGAGTCTAAATTGCTAGTAATGTTTTGAGCTAACACACTTCCTATTGCATTATTAGAAGCATCACAATATATATGGAAAGGCTTGTCCAATTGTAGTGTAATCAATATTGGTGTAGTTTTTAATTTTTCTTTTAGTAAATCAAATACTTGCTGACATTCTTTTGTCCAATGATACTTGATACTAGATTTGGTCAAGTTTGATAATGGTTGAGAAATATTTGCAAAATTTTGTATGAATCTTTTATGATAACTAGTAGAATCCATAAATTCAAGCATTTTTTTGAGATTTTTTGGAAGTGATAAAGTAACTATAGCTTGAATCTTTGGTGGATCTACTAATAATCCTTCTTTACAGACAATATGTCTTAAGAGAGTACCTAAAGTTATTGCAAAAGTATATTTTTCCGGGTTGAGACTGATTCCATATTCTCTACACTTTTAGAGATATTTTTTCAAATGATCCAAGTGCTGAATATTTGTTCCATATACAGCGAAGTCATTGAGGAAAACTTGTATAAAGTTGTTCAGATATTCTACAAATGTGTGCATAGCTATCCTTTGGAAGGTTGCAGGTACATTTTTTAATCCAAATGGTATTACTTGATATGCAAATGGTCCCCATTTAGTGATAAAATAGATTTTGAGTTGATCTTGTATAGCCATTGGAATTTGGTTATATCTACTAAATCCATCTAACATTGAATATAATTCATAACCGGCTATTGTTTCAAGGACAGCATCTGTAAATGGTAATAAAAAAGGGTTAGTTTTTATTACTCCATTTAATTTTTTGTAGTCAACGCATACTCGTAATTTACCATTCTTTTTAGGTACAATTACTATTGGTGACAACCACTTGGTTTGATATACAAAAAATATGAATCCCATCTTAAATAACTTGTCAATCTCTTCTTTGATTTTGGCAGCATATGCTGGATTCATTCGATATCTTGCTTGTTTAATTGGTTGTGCATTTGATTCTAACTCAATTCGATGTTCACAAATTTGTGCTAGTTTACCTTTTAAGTCTTCATAACTCCATGCAAAAGTATCTTTGAATTCTTATAGTAAGTTTATTAGGTTTTACTTGAATTCTTCATTGGTTTATTTTTTAATTTTAATTTTTTGTAGTTGATCATCACAACCTAAATTTACCTCGTCAATTTGTTCCTCTTCACTGATAGTCCATCTAGTAATGGTTTTGCCTTTAATTGCTTCTATAGTTGGAGTTATATCTAACTTTATTGTACCCTCTCTGGCTTTGTAAAAATATTCTGGATATTTAATCATCTATCCTTTTGACTTATTTGGTGGTTCTTCCTTCTTTTGTTTTACCTCCAATTTTTCTTTTAATTCTTTATTTTTCTATGCCGTTGGTTCAGCCATATTACAGTCATAATTAAACATTTCTTTCAATCCTGTTAATTCAATATCAGCTATAGGATGTAGTGAAGGGACAGCTTGATATACCACTTGTTCTTCTGTATCAGTCAATCCTTCCTCCCAATCATAACAGTCCACTTGTACAGGTCGTTTTGATGGTGAAGGACATGAAATTTTTCAGATATTAATCTTTTTTTCTTTATTTTTGAAAGAAATTGTTAAAATATTATGAGACCAGTCCTATCCAGACTTTGCTTGTTTAAGCCATGGTTGTCTTAATATCATAGAGTAACTTTGGGATTTTTGTTCTAATTTGATAACTGTTATTGTAATATTATAGAAAAATCCTCTGACTTCTATTTGTAAATTTTGAATAATACCTTGTGGTACCACTTTTTGTTGATCTACCATCTTAATCGTAAATGGAATTGGTTCAATATGATTGAAGCTTAACTTTCTACATAACTCATGTGTGATAATATTCACATCAGATCCTCCATCTAATAATATATTATATATGGTGTAGTGTTTTACTCTTACCGTAATGATGGGCATTGCTATATCATAATCTTGATTTTTTATTTGAAAAAATTTTGGTATATTTGATTTTGGTATGTGTCCTGGAAAAAAAGCTTCTTCAACTTTTTTTTTGCAATATGGAGCTAACTGTAATAGTTGGCCTACAATAATATTTATTTTTGTTTGTTGGAGTACATCTCCTATAATTTTCTCAACTTCTCTAATTTTTATTGTTTTATTTCCCATTTATCTTCTATCATTTCTTTGTTTAGTCTTATTCATATTTGGTTTTCTTGCCTCAATTACTAGATTTTTTCCAAACTCTTTTTGCACCTTCTTTACGTCTTTGGTTACATCTTGGTGTACCTTTCTTTCTTTTTTCCATTCTTAGGATGCTTTTTTTCTTATTTCATTTAAATTAAACAACTCAAGTTATTCTATAGCCTTATATTCATTTCTTTCTTCATCACTACTATCATTACTTGAATTTTCTTCCTCAATCTCAATCTTTTGTCTTTGAGCTCTGGTTAATACACATAATTCTAGAGTTATCACATTTGCTGCTACAATAGGCTTCCTTTCTTCTTGTGCTTCTTTGGTTTCTTTTTGATGCTTTAACCACAATTGGCAATATATCTTAATATGGCCACTTTGATGGAAATAATAACATTCAAGAATATTTCTTCCTTGAGCTTGATTTCTATAATTATTTTTTGGTGAGTCTGCATAGCTTTTTTTTTCATATCTTTCTTCATATCTTGGCCTCATTTTATCTTCATAGTAATTTGAACTATTTAAAGATACCTTTCTTCCCACCTATAATAATTACCTCTTGGTAGTTCTTCTTTCCTATAGTATTGGTGATATACAAATCTTTGATTCGTCTCTTGATTCATAAGTAGATTTCTTCTATGAATTCTTCTTTTTTGCATATTCAATTGTGGTTGTACTTGATTCGATCTAACCTTTTATCTTGATATTGTCGGTTGTAAGTACATTCATTAGTTTGATGAGTATGAGTGTTGCAAATGGTACAAAATTTCAAATGATATTTTGTAGGAAAATGTCCTTTATTGTTGTTCTTTCAACAGATTACTCCAGTCCAAAATTTCTTGGATCCAATTGTTAATTGAGTTAATTTTTTTTTTAATTCTTTAAGATCATCTTTGGTTATTTTTTTTTCCCTTTTCTTCACCCTTTTTTTTTCATCCTCTAAGTCATTACTTGAATTTTCAAAATCCAAATCATAAAATTTTTCTTTCTTATGTACACTAAATTCTACTTTCATTGCTAGCCGTAAAGCTTCCTCAAGTGTTCTGTTGGTAGCAAAGCTACATATTTTCCTACCTCTTTATGTAATCCATTCAAGAACCATGTTTTTTTAAATAAGTCATGAGGTCCAAGAACAAGTTTATTAATTATTCTTACCACTCATTCAAAGAATTCTTCTACATCTTCAATTTTCTTTTGTTTGAGATGTAAGAGATTGTCAATAACTTCTCCATCATTTTTTTTTTTTCCTAAATCAAAAAACAAATGCTTCTTGAAGTTCTCCCCAAGTTATAAAATGACCAATTGGATAACAAGCATACCATTCAAGTGCTCATTTCTTTAATGTAATTGAAAAAAGAACTAATTTATCATCATCTGCTGTCTCCCTGTTGGCTTGGTAGATATTATTAAACTTATATATATGAATGTCTGAATCACCTTTGCCTTTAAACCTAGATAAAGCAGCTTTAATATGTCTGATTGCAAGTGCCATGTTGATTAATATTCTTGCAATCGGTGATACCAAAAAATTTTGCTCACAATCTTGAATCTCTAGAGCTTCCTCTCTCTGTGTAATCTCTAAAAAATCACTTCTCCTATTGTATCTTTCTTTTCTTTCAACCATTTGTTTATCATTCTTTTCTTTCCTGATTTCTTCTTCTCTTTGTCTTTGCAATCTATATATGTGTTCTCATTCAGCAACTTATTTTCTTAGAATTTTTGGACTTTTAAGAAGTTTAGCTTCCTAACTCATTACATTATATACTGCTCAATGAAAGTAGTTATTGATTCTTTTATAATTAAAAATTGATTTGTAGTATCTGTTACCACTTGTGTTGAATGATTGTCTTGTTTGAATTTTGTACTTACCAATTTAGATGGCTCCAAAGGCTCTTACACCAAAAAAGTTTTCTACTTTTCAAAATCAACTTTTATTCAACATTTATTGATGCAGACCTCTTTCTAAACATTCAACATATTACCTTTTCTATATTGGCCCTCAATAAATATACTACTACTCAAATAAAATAGAATATTATTTTGGTTTTTAATGGTAGAGAGAGATAGCAACGTAAATGCTTTTCCTAGCATGGTCGCCAAATGAACACCTCACTTCTCATATTCCAAGAAATATGAGATATTCCTTCTATGTCTCTATATAGGATCTATCTCTATATTCTCATTAATACTCATTTATGAATTATCCTATAATCTAAAATTAAAAATATATTTAATCAAATAATTAATTATATATTATTTTTTCTCTTTACAAAATAAAAGGTTAGTTGTTTATAGCTGCCTTAATAGTAAATTCTCTTTCTTACTATTTGGTCTTAGTAAAATTATATTTTTCTTAATTATCCAAGGCGGATTAATTGCCTTGTCTAATTAAGCACATGATAAACACAAGGGTGGCTAATTGCCTCCTTATTCACACTAACTATTTTAAGTTCTTTCTTTCTATCTTTTTAAATTAATTCATCCTCTTCTTATTTTCTTAATTTCTTCATACATCCAATCTTTCTCTTTTTTCTTGGACTCCATTTATACTAGGTCTTTTTTATCATTCTTTAATTTATTTAATAATGATCTTTTATATAACAATATTAAGAATTCTAATCAAATCCTAATCAAACTTTAAATAATCCTAATAAAATTCTAAATAAATCTTAATCAAATCTTAAATAAATTTTAGTTAAATCCTAATCAATTTCCAACCAAATTCTAAATAAATCTTAATCAAATACTAATTAAACACTGATTGAACCCTAACAATCCTAGTTAAATCTTAAATAAATCCTAGTCAATTCTTAGTCAAATTTTAAATAAATTCTAATCTAATCCTAATCAAATCCTAATAATCCTAGTCATTCCTAGTCAAATTTTAAATAAATCTTAATCTAATCCTAATCAAATCCTAATAATCTTAGTCAAATCTTAGTCAAATTTTAATCAAATCTTAATTATCCTGGTCAAATCCTAAATAAATTCTAATCTAATCCTAGTCAAATTCTAACAACCTTAATAAATCTTAATAAATATTAGTCAAACCTTCATTGAATCCTAATAATCCTAATCAAATCTTAAATAAATCCTAATCAAATCTTGGTCAAATCCTAATCAAATCTTAGTCAAATCCTAATAATCCTAATTAAATCCTAAATAAATCTTAATTTAATCCTAGTTAAATCCTAATAATTCTAATCAAATCCTAAATAAATCCTAATCTAATTCTAATCAAATTTTAACAATCGTAGTCAAATCTTAAATGAATTCTAATAAAATCTTAGTCAAATCTTAATCAAATTCTAATCAAATCTTAAATAATCCTAGTCAAATTCTAAATAAATCTTAGTCAAACTTTAATCAATTTTTATTCAAATCTTAACCAAATACTAAATAAATCCTAGTCAAACCTTAACAATCATAATCAAACTTTAACAAATCTTATTCAAATTCCTAACAAATCTCAACCAAATCCTATAGAAGATTTAAACTATAATAGCTGATGATATAACTATTGATCTTAGCCCAAATTTTCCACACCTTTCAACAATTAAATTGATAATACACACAAAAAGTTTGAAAGAGATCTAAGTTATCCAACAAAAGTTATGTTTAAATTTCTACATGGATATCGGCACCCTCCTTCTCCAATCCTAATGTCAAAATTCCAATACAAGTATCTTCTCTTTGTATCTTTTAATTGCTCTCAAATTTCATATATAGATAGGAAATCTAATCTACTATCTATAAAAGAAATTTTCACCTCAATCCAATTAGTAGATTGCTAAATATCTAAAAAAATCCTTACAAATCCTCAAACCTCAACTTCTGAGACCTTAACATACTTGAATTCTAATAATTCCCATTTAAATTGTTCGATCTAGCTCAAACTTATAATATATATTAATCACAATTCCAAACACAAATCCTCAAATTTTCACTAATAGATCTAAAATTAAACTTATAGAATGCTCAAAGCTATAAGTCTTTCTTTACTTCACAAGATCCAAAGTCACTTAATACAACCTTGACTTTGCAAAGTTTTTACAAAGCCAATTCTTCTTTAAATCATTCAAAATCAATACTAAAATATACCTTCTTAAGTTTGCTCTCTAATCCTATTCTTTGATCTGCAAAAGAACCTCAAACCTGCTATAGGCACATGGTTTCGTACCTCAAGGTTTGATTCTGATCCAAGTTCATAACTGGTCCTCTCTGAGTATCAATTCTGAGATTTTTGAGATAAAAATTTCTAAAATCTATTCTTAATTCTTTTCTAAAGATGCCTATATTATTTTTTTTTCTAATTACTTTGTTTTGTTTTATTTATGGCTATACAAAGTAAGTAGAAGCTTCTTCTATAAAAAGATAGCATTAGTCTTTTAACTTTTTTTTACTTTCTTCTCTATTATATATAATTTTAAGATAATTTATTAAAATATTTTCATTTAAGCTCCTTTATATTTTAATCATTTCTTCTCTCTTTCACCTAATGGCTATGTTACTACATGACAACATGGAATACATGATGGATCTTCATAGATTTTAGTAGGTATAATGAATAGGCAACTTGATTAATTTATTCATAAATTAGAAATGGTCTAAGCTTACAATAATCTATCTTGTCACAAGAACAATTAGTCTTGATATTATGATAAAGTAGCCATATCTTATCGCCCATATAGAATTGAAGTTGTTCCTTACAATAGACATCTATGTTAGGGACATACACTTTGAAGGTTTACAAAACCTTCTAGAACATTCTAAAAGCTTCTTGAGTTAGTAAAAGTCAATTGAGAAGTTCCCTAGTTAGTGGAAAGAGCTCAAAAAGCTTCTCAATTAATGGAAGGAGCTCAAGAAGCTTCCCAATTGATAGAAGCTACTTAAAAAGCTTCTTAGCTTGATAGAAGCTGCTTAAAAAGCATCCTAGATAAGGATATATGTAAGAGTCAAGCCTGAAGAGTTTTTTAGTCTCGACAACACATCTCTTGGAATTCTAGCTTATTTTTTTTGATATTATTTGTGTATTCATTAATTTAATTTGAGTTCTTCTTAGTTTCTTTTTGAAACCTAGTCTTCATTCAAGTCTCTTGCTTTGTATTCTTGTGTCCTTGATACTTTATCAAGATTGACCTCATTTTCAATATCAGAGTTGGATCTTTTTTATTATAGAGTGGATTATCCTTCTACTTGAAGCTATAGCAATATTTTAGAGATTGCGGATTATCCTCCGCTAAATTGATATTTTATTTATCACAATATTGGAGCTTTGTTCCTCTTATGAGAGAATAGATCACTTCTCTCTTCCAAGATCTTAAAGCAATTTAGAAGTTGTGGCTTATCTTCCTCTAAATTGATATTGTCTTCTTATAAATTCATTTCTTTTTTGTCTTAGAATAGTTGGAGGTCAAGATATTAGTATGACCGAATCTCTTAAGTCCAAGTTAGATGCCATTATAAGTATTCTTACTATTTTATATACTAGGACTACGAAGATTGAAGAAGTTATTGCAAAATTTTGTAACAATACAATATCTAAAGTGTCGCAATCTAGACTGCATCTACCTCCAACTTTTGTGCTTAAAGATGTAGTACTATCTATGATATGCCAAAAAAATCCATCTATTTAATAATGTAAGGAACCTCAAGTTAGTCTTCCAGAGAAATATGATAGTATGCAGTCGTGGTGAGAGTCTTAGCCCTATGAAACACAAGGTCTTTTGTGCCTCTAGTTTCTCAAGTGCAAGATGAGATTCATAAAAGTTCATAAAATTGAACAATTTACATTAAAAACATACTTTATTAATCTTAACATATTTTTCCTTTAGGGACCTACCGTCAATTTTGATCATAAATCCTAGGATATCACATCAGTTGAAGCAAAATTTGGATGTAAGGTACTTAAGAAAGTAAGGAAGCAAACCTAAAAACATATTGATCATAGCTATTGTGGTTGAGGAGAACCACGTTGTCGTGTTGTAAATCAAAATATAGTATGAAAAACATAAAAGAATGCATCAAAATAAAAAGATTAAGATTAGAAGAAAGGTTGATAGAAAATTAGTAGTAAGAAGATACAATGGAAATTTATCTTGAAAGGTGAAATTTCTTCAAGTTAGTAAAAAAAAGGTTGAGGAAGTGGAAAAGACATAGGCTAAGAGGTCTTTTTGACCAAGAAGATAAAGATGACAATGAAGGGTCGTAAAGAAGAAGGAAGAGAGTTTTTTTTAGAAGGCATAGGATTTTTTTGATAGGCAGTATACAATTTTGTATATAGAGGAAGCTTGGAGAGGATTTTAGATGCTAATTTTTGTAGGTTTGTAGTAGACAAGATAAGAAACTCATAGAAATAATTCTCATATCTTTTCATTAAGTATCAAGGGAGATATGAGTTGTGAAAGTTGTAGGTGTTTAAAACTAGGCAGTGAGGGTTACAAAATTTTGGGCCTTGGTTCTTAGAAACCACTTGGACTTTAGCAACAAAATTTGTTAAATTTTTGTTTCTTATAGAGTTAACTACTTTGTGTCAAAATCTTAAGTCAATATGACCTCTGAGCAAAGAGTTATGAGTGAAATTGTAACCGGTTTGAATGAAAAGAGAAATAGAGTGAAGGCAAGGTTGAGGGTTTGTATGGGCAGTGCATGTGTGTGGGTTTTTTTGGATATAAAGAGATTTAGGAGACGAATTTGAGTGTGAAATTTGATAGACATGATCTATGTAAGTTAAGAAAGAGATGAGTGTAAGTTTGATACTCATTAGTCTTATAAATAAAATGTTATGCTCTTTCAAAGTGACAGGGGTCTATCTCCAAATCAGTGAAGTTTGAGGGAGCATATCTTTGTGATCAGAGTAGTATTTTGAGTAAAATTTGTTGGGATTTGTAGATATATGAGTCTTTTAAGTTGTGTAAAAAACTGATTGCTATTGGAGTTATATTCGAGGAGTTATGAGGAAAATTGTGGTCGGATCTAGAGTTGTTAGAAGGCAAAATTAAAGAAGAAGGATGGAACCTATAACTCAAGTTTGGAGAAGACTTTTGGAGCAATATTTGGAGGGTGTTTACAACATGATACAAGCTATAAGCCTACCAAATTTCAGCACTTAGATCTTCTTTAATGAAGAGCAATGAAGGTGTGAAGCAAAGGGGGTCCAGAATCAAAGGCAGCATGGAGGGATTATTTTGACAACATGGTTCTCTCTAACCACATGAGCTATAATCAAAAGATTTATGGGGTTTGCTTCTTTACTCTTTTAAATACCTTGTATCAAAATTTTGCTTCAATTGATGTGATATCCTAGGATTTATGTGCAAAATTGAGGTTAGGTTTCTAAAGGCAGAATATGTTAGGGTTAATAAAGTATGTTTTTATATAAATTCTTCAATTTTATGAACTTTAAGAATCTCATCTTGCACTTGAGAAACTAGAGGCAAAAAAGACCCAGTGTTTCTTAGGGCTAAGACTCTCATCACGACAACGTTGTCAAAGTTATCCTTCCTTACAGCCTTCAATTCTAGACCCCCTTTGCTTCACACCTTCATTGCCCTTCATTAAAGAAGACTTAAGTATTAAAATATGGTATGCTTATAGCTTGTCTCATGTTGTAAACACCTTCCAAATATTGCTCCAAAAGTCCTCTCCAAACTTGAGTTATAGGCTCCATCCTTCTTCTTTAATTTTGCCTTCTAACAACTCTAGATCTGACCACAATTTTCATCATAACTCCTTGAATATAACTCCAATAGCAATCAGTTTTTTATAAAATCTAATAGACTTATATATCTACAAATTCAAACAAATTTTGCTCAAAACACTACTCTAATTACAAAGATATGCTCCCTCGAACTTCATAGATTTGGAAATAGACCCTTGTCACTTTGAAAGAGCATAACATTTTATTTATAAAACAAATGAGTGTCAAACTTGTGCTCATCTCTTCCTGAACTTACATAGATTATGTCTATTAAATCTCACTTTCAAATTCATCTTCTAACTCTCTCTATACACAAAAAAACCCACATACATACACTGCCTATACAAACCCCAATCCTGCCTTCACTCTATTTCTCTTTTCATCCAAACCTGGTTACAATTTCACTCATAATTCTTTGCTTAGAGATCATATTGACTTAAGATTTTGACACAAAGTAGTTAATTCTATAAGGAATAAAAATCCAACAAATTTCGCTTCTAGATCCAAGTGGTTTCTAAGAGCCAAGGTCCGAAATTTAGTAACCCTCACTGCCCTAGTCTTAAACACCTGCAATTTTGACGACTCATATCTCCCTTGATATTTAACCAAAAGATATGAGAATTATTTTTTTATGTTCCTTATCTTGTCTACTACAAATTTACAAAATATTGCACTTAAAACCCTCTCCAAGCTTCCTCTACATACAAAAATATATACTACCTATACAAAAAATTCTATGCACCTCCAAAAGAACCCCCTCCCTTCTCTCTCACGACTCTTTTTTGTCATCTCTCTCCTGATCTCCTGTATCCTCTTGGTCAAAAAGATCTCTTAGTCCATGTCTTTTCCACTTCCTTAACCTTTTCTTTTCGACTAATTTAAAGAAATTTCACTTTGCAAGATAAATTTCCATTCTATTTTCTTACAATTAATTTTTTATCAACCTTTCTTCTAATTTTAGCCCAAAATATATAAATTTAGATCTAAGAGAGAAGAAAATAAAGGTAAATTAGATCTAAGATAAATAGAAGAAAACCTAATAAGTAAAAAGAAACAACTTAGATTAGATTAGAGATAAAAAATAAAAAAAAATTACATCCTATATTTTTTCATCCTTTCCTCTTTTAATCTTAATCTTTTTATTTTAATACATTCTTTTATATCTTTCACACTATATTTTAATTTACAACACAACAACGCTTTCAAAGTTTTGAGGGTTTATTAATCAAATTCAATTGATAACAGTTCTACAACTTGATACTTATTTGGAAGAAGAATCACAAGTTGGATTGGTTGGTATCTTATTTACGGGACAAGCACTATCATGATTTACTCCCTTGTTTAAAAAAAGATCACTAATTTTGAACAACTTTGAAATTTTCATGGAAGTATTTGTAGAAGCATTTAGAAAACATAATAAAGTTTATTAGAGAACAATTAAGATTCGAGCATTATATCAAAGGACATGCTCTATATTAGTCTATGTATCTAATTTTAAGCAATTAGCATGTAATATTAATTGAGATGAAGAAGTCATAATGAGCTAATTTTATTGGGTACTAAAAGATGATGTAAAGGATTTGTTATTGTTACTTTTGGATCCACAATCGCTCAATGAAGCCATTAGCCAAGCTGTACAATGTAATAACCAATTATTTCAACATCAATAAGATCAACATTTATGGGCTTTAATAAGACAACACACAATTTGACATATCTATGCTACATCAATAAGCATTTTGAATTTACACTCAGAAGTAGAAGATATGCAACTTGATGCAGTATGATTTAAATCTCTTAGTATTACTTGTATCTCACAGCTAACTTCTATCAGATCTTTATCAAAAATTACTCTCAAGTTGGTGCCCCTCTTACTTGATTGACATGTAAAGATAAATTAGAATGGAGGCCTTAAACAGAGAAGGCATTCTAAGACCTCAAGATGGCGTTTATTACAGCCTTAATATTGGTACATCCATACTTTACAAAAGTATTTTATATAGAGATTGATGCTTCAGATTTTGCACTAGGAGCCATACTTTTACAAATGGATATAGACAATAAACTTCATCCTGTTATAATTTATTCTCAAAGATTTTCTACTATCAAAATTAATTATAAAATCTATAATAAAAAACTTTTTCCTATTATAGATTCTTTTCAAGAATGGCATCATTTTCTTGAAGGAACAATTTATCTTGTCACTATATATACAGATCATAAGAACTTGAAATATTTTATGTCAAATCAGATTCTTAATCACTACTAAATTTGATGGAATATGTTGCTATCTCAATTTAACTTTGTTATCACTTATCGACCTAGGAAGTAATAAGGATTATCTGATGCATTATCAAGAAGATCATATCTTGTACCAAAGATAGAAGAGGCAGTGTTTGATCAACAATATACAACTTTATTGAAATTGAAGGAATTTTGCCTTTATACTACTATTACATCGATGCCTATTGATTCTAATTTCTTCAATGAGATGCGTGCTGCAACTACTAATGATACTTTGGCCTTTAGTGTCAAATGTCACTTAAAAAAAAATATTGATAAATTCAAACTTGAGGAAGACCTTCTATACTTTGAAAAATACTTGTATATCCTAGAAGGATCAATACGACTGCACATTATTCAATCTTGCTATGATTTTTTAACTATAGATCACTTTGGATTTAACAAGACCTTGGAACTTATTTTTAGAGATTTTTTATGGTTTCAAATGTGGAAAGCAAAGAAGGACTTTGTACTCTCTTGCAACATCTGTTCAAGGTCCAAAAATCTTCAATATTGCCCTTATGGATTCTTACAACCCTTGCCTATTCCAAGATGGTCATGGTCTTCTATTTTAATGGATTTCATTATAGATCTATTGCCATCCAATTTATTGGACAACATCTTTGTAGTGGTTGATTGACTTACAAAAATGACTCATTTCATTCTTTATAAAAAGACTGCATTTAGTGAAGAAATAGCAAGGCTCTTTCTTGGCAATATATATCAATATCATGGCCTATCAGATGATATTATATCCTATCAAGGATTCCAATTCATATCTAAATTCTAAAAAAATTTTTTTGAAATATTCAAGGTAGATATTAAATTTTCTTTGGCTTTCCATCTTCAAACTGATAGCCAAATAGAACGAGTTAACTAAGTTTTAGAGTAATATTTATAATGTAATATTAACCATCAGCAAGATAATTGGATCTTGTAACTATCATTAGCAGAGTTTGCATGTAATAATACTGTTCATACCTCAACTCAATAAACATTGTTTTATTCCAACTATGGATATCATCTGAAGCTTAATCTATGGAATACGCCAAAGAATAATAATCTAGTAGCTGAAGGATTTATAAAGCAACTATCGTAATACCAAACAACCTTAAAGCCTCAATTACAAGCAGCTCAAGATGCTTACAAGGCATATGTAGATAAACTCAAGAATTTATTGCTTGCTTTTTATATTAGAGATAAGATATGGCTTCTTTGATAGAACATTAAGACTAAGCAGCTATGCGATAAGTTGGACTATCAAAGGTTGGGACCATTTTCTATCCAAAAGCAAATCAATCCAATGATATATTGCTTAAAATTACTATCTATTATGAAGATACATCTAATTATTTATGTCTCTCTTTTAGAACCTTATAGAAAGTTGCATATTTTAAGAAAAGTACAATAATTGTTGCCTAATATTGAAATTAAAGACCATAAAGAATATGAGATTAAAAAGGTACTTGATTCACAGCAAAGATGGAATAAATTGGAATATCTTGTTCATTTATAGGGCTATGATATTAATGAGCATACATAGGAATCAGCCAAAAATCTTGTCAATGCACCTCAAAAGGTACAAGAATTTCATTAATTCTATCTCCACAAATCCAAATGTATTTGATGATAAATTCTTAGTAAAGATTGGATTCAAGAAATATTCATAAGAGGGAAAGAATTAAACTAAAGCCTTCATTAGTATGTAGTCATTTGTTCCAAAATAGAATAAAATGGTAGAAGCAAATTCATTACTATATCAAATCTTCAAGCATTGAGAGAATAAGATTCAGAAGATTCATTTGTCATGTAAGCTTTAAACAAACCAATGAAATTTTCATAGCCTTTAATTGAGCAAAGTGAGGACAATACATTTCAGCTCCAAGTACGACCTTGATTGGAGCTATTAGGAACAAGATCTAATCATGTAAGTCTTGATTCCAATACTTAAGTTTTAGTGATATTGCTTGAGCTTAGAAAGATGAATCCTTTTAGTCATGAAGTCTTGTTTAGAGGATGTTTTGAAGGCCACAATGAAGATCAGATCTTTAGATGGAATATTTCAATAACAGAGGTATTAGCTTAAGGCTATAGGTGATTTCTTTGAGGACCAATAGAACCCATTGTCCAAGAATAAAGAACAAAATATATAACTTTATTAATATAGTATTGTCGGATAGAGAGAATTTGCCTTGGAAAAACACCAAGTTTTTAGTTGCTACTAGAACTAATAGGGAACATAAGAGGAAGCCGTGCAAGTATCTTCTATACTTGTATAATATTTATTCAAGCTTCTATATTATACTTATATTATACTTATACAAAACTTATATAAATATAAAATATAATCTTTTGAATAATACTTATATAAAAATAGAATATAATCCTTGGTATAATACTTATATAAAATAGAATATAATCCTTGGTATAATACTTATACAAAATAGAATATAATCCTTGCTATAATACTTATACAAAATAGAATATAATCCTTATATAATACTTACACAAATATTTGTATAAATATTATATATAATATTTATAAAATAATTATATAAATATTTGATATAAATATAAGTATATATATTTGTATAATAAGTATAAGTAAAGTATGTATATATTCAAGTATACTTCAAAATAAAACCACATATGAGGAATACAAGTTATACAATAAGTTGAAACTAAATAAATCACTAAAAATTCATCCAAAGGTCAAATCAAAAGTGCTTGTAGCCTATGGAAAGCTAATAACTCATTATAAAATATATCAAAATTTCACAAGTAGGTATCTTATCATTTAAAAGTTATGGCTAAATGAAATAAGTACTAAAAATTCCCAACAAATACAAAGGTAGCAAAGCTCCTCTTTACTTCAGCCTTTGTTGTGGTTACTTCCCTTCTTCAAATTAGACACGCAATAGCTTTTTAAAAATCTCACTCCATCATCTAACTTTTCTTAAAATTTTGCATGTGTGCCTCTCAAACTTCAGATTTTATAGCTAGTTGAATCTACTCCTCAAACCCTAATAATAATTTTCCCTCTTGATACTTCATGGCTCATAAAACTTTCATAAAAGCTTCAAATACATTGATTTTTGTTTTTATAGAAATCTTATATAAGCTACTATAAATACCTAAAATATCAAAAAGATTGAAGAGACTATCCAACTTGGGTGGTTGAACAAAGTTCTTGCCCCTCTTCATCAGATGGCAGCAGACCCTTTCCCACTCTCAAGCTCACAACTTTTTCTTTCCAATTCCAAATGCTACAAGAAATAGCTTGATAAAAAGCTAGCTTGATTTTCTATACTTCATATAGATTTTACTAAGAAAGAATCGAAATCAAACTTGCAATGGCAGCTTGAGATTTCTATCGTCACTTTTCAATAGCAGCAGACCATATTCGACTAAAACAAGCATAACTTTTTGCTCACAACTCCAAAACAAGCAAATAAGTAGGCTTTAGAATCCTCACAACTCAAAGAACACAATTTCTAATTTTCACTACAAAAGCTTTAATATCCTTAGAGCTCTACCTCTCCAAAACTCACATCCTCCAAATTGCCAAACCTTAGATCTAACAAGAGGGATATTCTCCCCTTTTCCTTCATATTAATCCATGTCACGTCCACATGGGCAGCCAAAATCCTATTGGACAAGTCCGATTTACCTCCATACTCTTCTTTCTTACCCCTTACAAGATCCATGTTATCTCAAAGTCAACAAGAAAGATAAAACAACTTTTATCTTTCTTCTAATTACAAAAAAATCTATTTTAAGATATAAGTAAGGTAAGAACAAAATAAATAGCCATCTTAATTCACTAATTAAGTAGCTAAAATAAATCCTCTCTTTATAATATCTTTTAAAATAGCCTCTAGCACTCACACATGTAATAACAATAAATACAAAATATATAGTATTTTTACACACTGTACATAAATGCAGTATGATAGTGTATTCTTGATTTCTTATATATGTAGTAAGATCAAGTTTCTTTTGAAACTCATTGCTAGAAAAAGAAATATGTTAGGAATATACACTTCAAAGGTTCATAGAACTTTCTAAAAATATTCTAGAAGGTTCTTGAGTTAATGAAAGTTGATTGAAAAACTTCCTAATTAGTAGAAGAAACTCAAGAAGCTTCTCAATTGATAGAAGCTACTCTAGAAGCTTCTTAGTTTGATGGAAGTTGCTTAGGAAGCATCCTAGATAAGGATATATGTAGGAGTCAAGGTTGAAGAGTTCTTCAGTCTTGACAATACATCTCTTGGAGTTCTAGCTTATCTTTCTTGATGTTGTTTGTATATTCATCTGTTTAATTCAAATTCTTGTTAGTTTCTTTTGAAAACCTTATCCTAGTTCAAGTCTCTTACTCTGTATTCTTATGTCCTTGATAATCTACATTGAATTTTTATCATTCTTGAGTTTCTTTTAATTGTACCTTTATTATTGCATATAGCTCTAACAATTGATTGGCCAAATCTTCCGCTACAAGATTATCAACTTTTGAAAAGTCAAAAATATCAAGTTGTAGATAATAACTATAATTGATAAAAAATAAAATTTATTGAATAGAAAAATGTATTGAATTATTATAAGCAAACTCTACCAATGGCAAAAGAAATGTCTAATCATCTTGATAATAACTGATGGTACATCTCAAATATTGCTCCAAAACTTGATTTACTTATTCCATTTGTCCATCAATTTGAGGGTGGAAAGTTGAACATAGTTTTATATCCACCTTCAATATTTTGAAAAGAATCCTTCAAAATCTTGATACAAATTGCATCCTTCTATCTGATATAATATCCCTAGGTAATCCATGATAGCCATAGATATTATCAAGGAAGAGTTTATTTATTTCTTTACTTATAATAGATTTTTAATATACAAAATAGGCTATCTTATAAAAAATCTATTATAAGTAAAGATTTTTTACATAGATTTTGTATATTACAAAATAGGCTATCTTGATGAAATAATCTACAATCACAAATATAAAACCAAATGAACTTGAATTTGGAAGATCCATAATAAAATCCATAGAAACAAAAGACCAAGGTTGTTTTAATACAAATAATAGTTGGAAAAGTCCATAAAGTCGATGATGCAAAGTTTTTGATCTTGAACAAATGTTGTATGACTATATAAATTTTTTAACAATCTTCCACATTTGAGGCTATCAAAAATCTATTAATATTAGCTTTAAAGTCTTATTATATTCAAAATATTATATTATAGGAAAGTTGTGACAAGCTTCAAGAGCACGTAGTCGTGCTTCACCTTCTTGAATATATAGGAATCCTTTGAAATAGAGTATATTGTTCTTAAACTTGAATTTGGAAGTATCAAGAAACTTAGATGAATTATTCTTAATCTCATGAATAAGAAGGTTTGAAGACATACTTGATTGGACTTGCTTGAGAAAAGTTGAATCAACAACCAATATTGATTTCATTACTCAAAGATGAAATTGCTCTAGTTTCAAGAGGATTGTTCTTTATTGATTAAAAGCTGAATCTCTTTCTTTTTATACAAGATAAAAATATCTAAAAAGGCCATCAAACAGACCTTATTGTTTTTTTAGCCGATAAGTCATAATGAACTTAAATCTTGACAAAGACGTATTCCAACAAGCTTGATGATAATTTAACATGCATATTGACATAAAATACTTGAAATTCTTGTGATCCATATATACGGTGTCGTAAAAGAAAGAGCCCTCTTTAAGAAATTGTTCACATCTTAGCTATCTATTAAGCAAAAAAAAAGAGAATTGGTGATATTTCAATTTACATCCTTGTGATTTTCTTCAAAAATACCTTGTTTATCACCCCTTTTGTTTCCTTAAAGATTCTCTAGTAAAAAATCTTTTGACTTTTTTAAGATTCATTCAAAGATTCTTTGATCAACATCCTTTGACTTCTTTAAGATTTTCACAAAGATATTCTAGTCAAAATCTTTTCATTTTTTTAAGATTCTTTCAAAGATTCATTAGACAAAAATCCTTTGATTTTTTTAAGATTCTTTTGAAGAATCTTTGATCAAAATCCTCTAATTTTTATAAAATTCCTTCAAAGATTCTTTGATCAAAATCCTTTAGCTTTTATAAGATTTCTTCAAAGATTCTTTGATCAAAATCTTTTAATTTTTATAAGATTCATTTGAAGATTCTCTTATCAAAATCTTTTGACTTTTTTAAGATTTCTTCACAGATTCTTTGTCCTTTCTTCTTCTCAAAAGAAAACCATTCAAGATCCAGAATAAAATAAGAGAAAAAAGTAGTTATTTTCAATCCTAAAAGAATTTAAATAGGCGGCTTAGCTAATATTTTGACAATATCCAATGTATGCTAATACTTGCTTGATACTCGCATGATATTCGGTTGACATCCAAATCTAAGATATTCCGTACTCCTAAGATTTTTTATTTGATACTTTAGTTGATACCCTGGAATTTTAAGATTTCTTAATTGATATCCCGTAATTCTAAGATTTCCTATTTGATACCTTAGAATCCTAAGATTTTTTAATTGATATCCTAAGATCATAAAATTTGTTGATTGATATCTTAAAATTTTAAGATTTTTTGATTGATACCTTAGAATGCTAAGATTTCTTAATTAATATCCTAAAATTCTAAGATTTTCTAATTGATATTCTAAAATTCTAAGATTCCATGGTTGATATTCTAAAATCTTAAGATTTCCTAATTGATATCTTAAAATTCTAAGATTTTTTAGTTGATATCCTAGGATCTTAAGATTTTTTTATTAATATTTTAGAATATTCTATGATTTGATCTTTCTTATTTTTATACCTATTCACATTATAATTTTAGAATTAATTCTATTTTATTCTATTTTACATTGTAGCTTTGGAATTAATTCTATTCTATTTCTATTCATATTATAGCTTTAAAACTAGCTGTCAAGGATACAAGAATACAGAACAAGACACTTGAAGTAGAATAAGGTTTCTAGAAGAAACCAACAAGAACTTGAATTAATCAAATAAGTACACAAACAATACCAAAAAAAATGAATTAAAATTCCAAGAGATGCATTATCGAGACTGAAGAACTCTTCAACCTTGACTCCTATATACTCCTGTCTAGGATACTTCTTCAGTAGCTCTTATCAAACTAAGAAGCTTCTTGAGCAACTTCTACCAACTACAAAACTTCTTGAGCTCTTTCTATTAGCTGAGAAGCTTTTTGAGCTCCTTCTATTAACCAAAAAACTTTTCAACCGACTTTTATTGATTTAAGAAGTTTCTAGAATATTTTAGAAGATTTTGTGAACCTTTAAAGTATATGTCCCTAAATCACCCTCTTTTATAGCGACGAGTCCCAAGAGGAGCTCGAACTTATTACATACACAAGAAATCAAGAATATGTTGTCGTGTTGTGACACGATTATATGGTGAAACTATGACTAAAAATAATTTTTAATTAATATTCTATTATCTTAGTTCAACAAAAATTCAATATATTTTAACAAGATTTAATTTTTTTTCTTCACTTAATAGCTAGTAGATAAGAATTAGTTAGTAATTTTACCTTCTAATTTGTAGTAATTCTTGTACTGCCTTAGAAAGGCCATAAAATGATAAAAATATAATAAAAAGAATATATTATTAGCATGATTGATACTAGGATTAAGTTGAGGTTAGGGTTGAGCTATAAAATCCCTAGGATAGGTTAGATTGATACTCGGGGGTTGGCCATTTGTAGGATAAGGTCAAAATCAGACCTCTGGCCATTAAAACGGCCGTCTAGAGCAAATTATGGGAGATTTTGGAGATTGGAAATTAGGATTGGATAGCTAGCTTGAAGCTTATTCTAAAGACATTAAATTTGTTTCCATAGGGTTTTGGATGACTTTACAATCATTGTTCAAAGTCAGTATTTATATTGGTATTTTGGATTTTATGTAAGACAATGATGGCTTATATTCTTGACTGATTTGTGCAATTTTTATAGCATCTATAGTTCAAAATTTGATATTTTTTGGATTGTTGGATATGCTAAGTGTGCACAACAGTTTGTATTAATCTAACAATGCAATCAAGAGATATTTGGGCTTTGATACAAAGGGTTGTTAGAAGTTGGCAGTTTAGGATTGGGTAGGATTTCTGTGATAACTAAAGATCTACTAATTGGATCAACATAAATTTTGGCATAATCATAGAAAACTTGGAGATCAAATTACAAACCAAGTTTGAGTTAAAGTTAACAATTGAAGAAGGAGAAATCACCACTAGAATTTGTGCAACAATTTTTAAGTTAGTGGCTGAGTGTCATTACTGCGGTTTTTGGACATTTTTTGGCAATTTGTAAGTTGGATTAGACTGAATTTTTTTGAGCATGTAGAAAGCTTATACTGACATTTGTGTGCAAAATTTCACACTAAGTAGATAGTTAGATTAAAAGTTATAGCTTGTCAAAGCTCATTAATTAGGATTAGGGCTTGCAAAGAAAAATAAAAATTGCTTAATTATAAAAGAAACAAGGCAATTGGGATATATGTATGGTTGATATTACTAAGAGGAGTGTTTTTAAATAATTTTGAATTAAAATTTGAATTATATTCTTCATATATAGATGAAATCAATTAGAGTTTCTTGATTATTTACAAACACAAGTTTACCTTCCATAGCTAGATGCCCAATGCATTTTTCAACAAGACAACATGTAATATGACAACGCTATGCTAGTAAAGCTATATATTTTGTTCTCCGTTCTTAAGCAATAAGTTCTATTGGTCCTCAAAGAAATTGTCTATAGCTTTGAGCTATAACTTCTATTGTTAAAACATCCCATCGAAGGATTTGATCTTCATTGCTGCCTTCAAAACATCTTCTAAATAAGATCTCGGGACTAAAAAGATTCACCTTTTCAAATGCTACAAGAAATATCTTGATAGAAAGCTAGCACAATTTTCCACACTCTCTATAAATTTCACTAAGAAAGACTTGAAATCAAACTTGCAGTGGTAGATCGAAGTTTCTGCTGTCACTTTTTGATAGTAGCAGACCTCACTCTACTAAAACAAGCATAACTTTTTTTTCACAACTCCAATACAAGCAAGTGAGTAGGTTTTAGAATCCTCACAACTTGAAGAATACACACCTTAGTTTTTATTACAAACGCTTTTATCTCCTCGGAGCTATCTCTCTCTAAAGTTCTCTACTCAAAATTGCCAAATTCCTAGGTCTAGCAAGAGGAGTATATCTCCCTTTCCTTCCATATTAGACTATGACTCGCCCACACGGGTAGCCAAGTCCTATTGGATAGGCCCTATTCACCCCATGCTCTTTCTTCTTATCCCTCTCAAGGTCCATTCTACCTCAAAAGTCAACAAAATAAAACAACCTTTCTTTTTCTTCTAATTATAAAAGAGTCTATTCTAAGATAAAATATCTTCTAAATAAACCTCTAGCACTCACATGTAATAAATAATAGATACAAGATTATTTAATATTTTATACACTAAGCACGAATCTAATAATATGACAACGCCGTCAAAGGTCATAAAAGACGTTTATATAGTGAAAGGTATAGACAAGAGCAATTTATATTTAATACTTGATTATCTTAGTTCAATAGGAACTTAAGATACTTAAGAAAAGGGTTATGGAAGCCTCTTAGATTATTTTCTTGTTTTAATAGCTAACAGATAAAAGTTAGTTGTTAAAGTTTTCTTCTAGGCTATACAAACTCTATTACTGATTTTGAAAAGCCATAAGTTAATTAAAATAGGATAGAAAAGGAAAATAGTTATTATGGTTGATATTAGGATTAAGTTGAGAATAGGATTTAATTTAAAAATCCTTAAATTTAGTTGAATTGATACCCAAGGAAAGACCGGATATGAGATAGGATCGAAATCAGACCTCTAGGGACAAAAATGACCGCCGAAGGCAAGGGAAGGAGACATTTGAAGATCGGCAATTAGGATTAAATAGCTAGCTTGAAAAGGATTCTAAGGGCATTTAGCTTGCAACCATAAGGTTTTGAAGGAGTTAGCAATTGCTATTCAAAGTCAGGGTTGGTATTGGTGATTTGGGTTTTTATATAAGACAATGATGGCTTGCATTGTTGAGTGATTCGTAAAATTTGTGAAGCATCTATAGTTCAAAATTTGATATTATCTGGATTATTGGGCGTGCTAAGTGTATACAAAGTTTTGTGTTAATCTAGCAATGCAATCAGGAGATATTTGAGTTTTGATACAAAGGGTTGTCAAAAGTTGGCAGTTTAGGGTTGGATAGGATTTCTGTGATAACTAAAGATCCACTAATTGGATCAACGTAATTTATGGTATGCTGATAGAAGACTTGTAAGTTGAGCTACACATCAAGTTTGAGCTGAAGTTAACAATGAAAGAAGGAGAAATCACCACTGGAATTTTTGCATCAATCTTCAAGTTGGCGGCCGAGCATCATCAGTGTGCTTTTTGGGCGTTTTCTTGCAATCTGTAAGTTGGATTGAACTAAGTTTTTCTGAGCATATAAAAGGCTTATACCAGTATGTGTGTGCAAAATTTTACAGTAAGTGGATGGTTCGATTAAAAATAATAGCTTATTGAAGCTCACTAATTAGGATTAGGACTTATAAACAAAAATAAAAATTACTTAATTATAAAGGAAATAAGGTAATTGGGATATATGTAAGATTGATTTTATTAAGAGGAGTGTTTTTAAACACTTTTGAATTGAAGCTTGAATTATATTCCTTATATATGGGTGAAACCTATTAGGATTTCTTGAATATTTGCAAACAGTACTTTACCTTCTACGCCTGCTGCATTCCCAGGTAACCGAGACAACACATAATAATACATCAACATTGTTGGGTAAAGAATTTGCTCTTGAAATGTCGAATTCCTAGCTGCTACTAGAACTAGTAGGGAACATGCGAGGAAGCCGTGCAAGTATCTTCTATACTTGCACAATATTTGTTCAAGTTTTCAAATTATACTTGTATTAGATTTGTACAAGTCTTGTACAAATATAAAATATAAATCCTTGAATAATACTTGTATAAACACTTATATAAATACTTATATAATACTTGTATAAAATAGTATATAATCCTTGGTATAATACTTATATAAATACTTGTACAAATATTATATATAATACTTATAAAATACTAGTATAAATACTTGATATAAATACAAGTATATATATTTGTATAAAATGTGCCTCTCAAGTGCTGTGATGCATTCAATTCTTACATCAAATACAATCCATAAGGAAGAATAAGTGTTATAAAATAAGCTGAAACTAAATCACTAAAATTCATCCAAAGGTCGAATCAAGGTGCTTAAAGCCTATGAAAAGCCAATAATCCATTATAAATATATCAAATTTTACAAATAGACACTTAACATTTAAAAAGTTACGCTTAAAAGAAGAGCGCTTAAAATTTCCAAGCAACGCAAAGGCAAAGGAAAGCCTTTCTTCTTCAGCCCTTGTTGTGATTACCTCTTCTTTCAAATTAGCATGCAATACCTTTTAGAAAGCCTTCAATTCCATCATCTAACTTATTCTAAAATTCTGCATGCATGCCTCTCAAACCTAGATTTTTGTAGCTAGTTGATTCTACTCTTCAAACCCTAGCAACAATTTGCCCTCTTGACACTTCACGGCTCATAAAGCTTTTATAGAAGCTCTAAATGCATTGATTTTTGTTTTTGTGAAAAACTTACACAAGCTACTATAAGCACCTAAAATACCAAAAGATTAACGAGACTGTCCGACTTAGGTGGTTGAATAAAGTCTTTGCCTCTCTTCATCGGGTGGCAGTAGACCCTTTTCCACTCTCAAGCTCACAACTTTGCTATCCAACTCCAAACGCTACAAGAGATGTCTTGACAGAAAGATACCATAATTTTCCACACTCTATAAATTTGAATTATGTGGCAGCAAACTCTACTCTACTAAAACAAGCATAATGTTTTGCTCACAACTCCAAAACAAGCAAGTAAGTAGGTTCTAGAATCCTCACAACTTGAAGAACACACCCACCAATTTTCATTACAAACGCTTCTATCTCCACGGAGCTATCTCTCTCCAAAGTTCACCACTCAAAACTCCTTCCTTCTCTCGGTCTAGCAAGAGGAGTATATCTCCCTTTCTTTCCATATTAGACTATGAGACGCCCACATGGGCAGCCAAATCCTATTGGATGGGCCTTATTCACCCCATGCTCTTCTTTCTTATCCCTCACAAGGTCCATTCTACCTCAAAAGTCAACAAGAAAGGTAAAACAATCTTTACTTTTCTTCTAATTACAAAAGAGTCTATTCTAGGATATAAATAAGGTAGGAACAAAACAAATAGCCATCTTAATTCACTAACTAAGTGGCTATAATAAATCCTCTCCTTATAATATTTTCTAAAATAACTTCTAGCACTCACACATATATTAACAATAGATATAAGATATATAATATTTTTATATACTGCACGTAAATGCAGTATGACAGCATATAATGACACTAATCAATTGCCTTGTCGTAGGATGTAAATCTTATTGGTGGCAATATAGATTGCATTATTTTTTTTTATACATAGATCAAAATTCCGCTAAAAATGCCTCCAAATTATCCAATATTGGATCACGTCGTTCAAAAAAAGATGAAAACCACGATAACGCAGATTCCAAAAATAACGTTCTAATAAACCTAACTTTAAATCCTTGCGTACGATGACTTTGAGGTTGAAGTTCAATCACTAATTGTATCTGATTGACAAGTCCTTGAAACTTAGATCTTGTGCCACCAAACTTCTTAAGCAAAGTAATTTTTGGTTCTCTAATATTTGAATGGTGCTCCATCATAAGTGAGGTAGTATGGTTTGATGTAGATATTGATGCAGCTCCAACCATCTCTATATCTTCACTTCCTGCTAATCTTGTTGCTTCTTGTGGTGGTAAACTAAGTTGATGCATTGCAAGCATTAGCTCTTTCATTTGTTCTTGCATTTGTGCCATTGCACTCTTCATTTCCACAAGCTTTGCCATGATAATACAATAGGAAAGAAGGTGTCTACTCTCACTTCAAGAAATGCAGAATAACATACTCAAAAGAAAAAACTCTAGAAACAATATCAGTTTAGAAGTGGATACTCCACAACTTCTAAAATGCTTATAATTTATCAAGAAAAAGGGGTAATACACTCTTAATCAAGAAAAGACAAAGCTTTGATAATGTATGTGTACTCTTGTCAACCTGTCAAAGACATGAACTAGAAAAAGATGTATAATCTAATGAAAATTGTATCAAAAAAAAGTCACAAAATAGAAATAAGAAAGTATGTATATTCAAAGGGAAATTGGAATTGCTATTACTAAAGACTAGAAATATGAAGACTCTTGAAACTAGACTAGAATCAGGAAAGGAGTTGATAAGAATGAAGAAAGTTTGACTCTTTTCTCTATAAATATTATCTAACTAAGAGCTACATGGTGATATTCTTTGGGACGTAATACACATGTCTAATTTGTAAGACACGTGTCAAACTTGTACGACAAGTTTTTCACATGTGTGCGCTGTGGCTAGCTTGTTGATCAAGTTTCTAACCTACCAATCACCTATAAACATGTATAAAAATGATTCTACGTCTATGAAGCTTCTAAAAAGCTTCTCTATCTAATATTATCAAATCAACTTATTTTACCTACTTCTATTCGTCTATATTATTTAGGTATTTATTGAAATAAATCTTATATCCGTAACAACCTACTAGAGACTTTGAATGTCTAATGAAGTTCTTTGTATAATTTTCATCAATATAATCTTTCAATATCGAAAGCTCATTTGAAGAAAGATTATAGATTGGATCAAAAGGTGGTTGCATTCTTTCTTGAAGATCTATAGCACAATCTTATAGTTGTTGCTCTAGAAATATATCAACATTTTTTTTTTAAAAAACATCTTAAAATTTGTTATACTACTCTAGAATACTTACTAATAAAGTCATATCTTTTTTGATTGGAGTTGCATAAATAACAAATGGTGTACCTTCTTCAGCTGATCTTATAAAAGTCTTTGCTCCAACAAATAAAGGTTTACTAATTTGTGGCTTCTTACAAAAAAAATTTGTAGGGATCTTTATCAAAATTGTTATTCTTTGTGACCTCCAATCTTTAAATGGATTATACTTTTCTAACCAAGATAGCTCAAGAACAATATGATTTGAAGGAATCCTAATAGTATTAAATACAATCTGACTTTTATGATCTTTGAATGACACTTCTATAGGCATGGTTTCATGGATGGCACTACCAGAGGATAAAGATTGTCCATTTATTATTTCTATATGAATAGGTTTGGATTTTTATATTAGAAGAATTTTATAAAGCTTAGTAAATGCCTGGTCTACAAAACAAGAAAATGCTTCCAAATCTAACAAAGTAGTCGTCTGAAGCTTCTAAGGGCTAAAATATAAAGAGGTTGTAAAATAATAAGTAGGTTGAGCAAAAAGAAAGGAATCTAAATATTTTTATAGTGTTGGATTGTCTTGCCCCACAATCCCTACTGTGACTGAAGATTATTGTTTTCTTAAACTGTTGTACTTCTAATTTTGATAATATCTCAATTTTATTTCTTTAGGCAATTATCAACCTTGTGGCCTTCTTTGCCACAATATAGGCATAGACCTTCTTCCATTCGATGTTTCTTTTTTTAAAAACTAAGAAGTTTAAATTATAGTGTATCAAGTTATTTCGTTCCAAAGTTATTAGTTATTTTGATCTCTAGCTATTCTAAGAGAAAGAAGAAACTAATAAAAATTTGAATTAAATAGATGAGTATACGAATAATACCAAGAAAGGTGAGCTAGAATTCTAAGAGGTGTATTGTTGAGATTGAAGAATTCTTCAGCCTTGACCCCTATATATATTCATGTCTACGAAGCTTTCTAAGTGGCTTCCATCAAACTAAGAAGATCTCAACTAGCTTCTACTAACTGGAAAGCTTCTTAAATTCCTTCTACTAATTGGAAAGCTCTTTGAGCTCCTTCCACTAACTAAGAAACTTCTCAATTGACTTTTACCAACTAAGAAGCTTCTCAACTGACTTTCATCAACTAGGAAGCTTATTAACCAACTTTTGATCAACTTGAGAAGCTTCTAAAATATTCCAAAAGGTTCTACAAATCTCTAAAGTATATGTCCTAAACACTAGCTCTTTATTAACCTTTTTTTATACTATAGTTTTTATACTATTCAATTTTAATGCACTTATTGTAAGTACATCACGACATCCACCGCCTTTAAACCTGTACATCCTTTGGCATGCGCCATCCTATTTTTTTTCATCCTTATTTGTTTTTGATTCTTCTTCTTTCTAATCCTCTTTTGTTAGTAGTTTTTGATCTAATTCTTGAACTTCTAACCTTTGGATATCTTCAATATAAATTTATCCATTCTTTTTCTTGAATAGTTTAATCTATTTTTTAGTAATTCTAGACGTCAATAGTATCGCATCTAATTCTCTCAAAGAATAGATTCCATTATCAAATATCTCAATGACCACATATGATCCAAACAATCTTTTGCAAACCTTTCTTAAGGTATTATGTTGATAATCTAATATATTATCAAATACAAGTATTCAATCACCAATTTGAATATGATTTGGTCTTAACTTGTGTGTTTTATCAAACCTAATCTTGTTTTGTAACCTTGTATCTTTCAATTTTTCAATAGCTCTTTGGTGATCCTCATATAACCTCTTTAATTGTTTGATTCAAAGCTTAAATAATCTTTTCCTATCAATGTTATTCTCTCAAGCCAAAAACATCCAAGTAGGTACACTATCTTTAATTGGCATCATAGGTTTTTGTCCCATCATCAATTTTATTGGCATATAGCCTATAATAGAGCTATGTATGATTTTATTTGTCCATAAGAAAAATGGTAGTAATTTAGGCCAAAGTTTACCTTTACTTTTGCATACTTTGATCAAAGCTTAAACAATTGGAAGATACCTTCTCTTAATCTTTCCATTAACTTCTGGATTGTACGTTGTAGTCAACTTCAATTAGATTCTATACTTTTTAATAAACTTATAAGCTCTTGCTCCATCTAGTTCACCCTTGTCTGCCCTCATTCTTCTAATGTTCCCATAACAATATACTATATCTTCCAAAATAAACGTATAGACTAATTTTGTGAACTTATTTCTTAAAGCCCTTCTTTTTACATAATTTGACAATTCTTCATGTGTCAAAATCAAATACTTCATATTCCATATACCAATTGGTATAATAACTAAGTCTAATATCTATTGAAAGTATATACTCAATGAATAAGTATGGCACAAACCATCTCTGTGTCTAATCTTTGATTGTAGTTAATACTCTAAACAGGAATTTATAAATTCTTCCACATCTTTATACATACCTTTTTACCAATATCTTTCTTTAATCTTGATAAAGGTAGCCTATATTTCCCTATATCTAGCCCATAATGTAGCATGAAATTATCTTAAAATTTGATGCTTAGTCTTAGCATCATTAATAATCTTCAAAGAAATCCCATCCATCTTTTTGGACCTCTTCTATAAGAATCCTTCTTTCAAAAATATACTTGTAAGTTTGATATTTGATGTCTTTAAAATATTTTTTAGTCCAATCTTCTTCTTTTTTTAAAGTATTCAAGTATAAATCAATGTTTTGTAATTTGCCCTCATACAAATCCATATTAAAAGATAAGATTTCACTAATAGGATCTTCTATTTCTATTACATATGTATAACCCATTTCAATCCTTTCATTCTTATCATAAGCAAATATTTCTTTTTCATAGGAATATCTTATTTTAGACAACATATTTGTAATATAGTTCTTCTTTCCAAAAATATGTACTAAAACAAAATTCATAGATTTGATATATATTATCCATCTCAATATAGCAATATTAGGAGTTGAACAATTTGAAATCATACCTAGTAAAGATAAACAATCTATCTCTAAAACTACATCTATCCCAATCAAATAAATTATTTCTGTCTTTAGAGTAGTTAAAGCATCCCAGAGTTCTTTTTTAACTTGAGGATAAACTCTTTGCTTCTCAGTAAGAACTCTGGCTCTAAATCTGATAGCAAATCTATTATCCTCATTGTCATCTTGTCCAACAATCCATCCAATTGCTATCAAGCTTGTATCCATAGTAACAATCATTGATCTTCTACACTAATAATCTATCTTCGTCAATATTGGTGGTAATTTCAAAACCACCTTTGATTCCTTCATAGCTTCATCTTGCTCTTGCCTCCAAAAAAATCTTTTATTCTTTCTCAATAATTTATATAAAGGTTTTGCTATGTGTCCAAAATGAGGTATCAAAATATGATAAAAACCACAGGCTCTTAAAAATCTTCTTATCTTAGTTGTATTCTTGCATAGCTTTATATTTGAAATTGTATCAATCTTCTCTAGATGATTAGCCACATAAATGTCCAACCACAACTATCTCATCAACTCCAAAACTTGATTTTTCAAGAGATAGAGTTAAGTTAACCTCTTCAAGTTTGATCAATATGTGGTCAATATCATCAATGTATTTCTTTATAAATGTCTTACATCCATCTTCATCTAATTTTATATTTATGTCTTCAACCCTACAACTTTTAATCAAAATATCATTCATGAAAAGAATGGTCTAATTTGAAATATAATCTTTTAAAATCTAATTCACGGCACTTTGCATATGTGTCAGGGCATTAGTAACACCTTGTAGTAAAGTATACATACACACCAATTCCAATAAAGTCTTCATTGTTGTAATATCCTTATTTTCTTTAGCTAGTTGAAATTGATCATATCTTAAATACAAATCTCCAATAAAATAGATAGAGTAACTTGCAAATGCCTCAGTTACCTCATTTATAATTGACTCAATATCCATATTCTGTATGATAATTTTGTTAGCTGGTTGCATATCTTGAATAAACCTTAATGCTCAAGACTTCTTAAATATAATAAACCAATGGTTGGAAAAAAGTGCAATAGAAGGTTCAAGAATCTCCATTTTTACCTTTTTTTTTAATAAATCTATCAACTTTGGAAGTAAAGCTCTTAGCATAGGAATCACCTTCAAATCTCATGGTATATGAGGCACCGTGAAAATAACCATAGGTACAACCACATTTAAATCCACATAACTAATTTTTTCTAGTATAAGGGTAAAATCTTATTATATTTAGATATCATCTTTGAAAACTTCATCTTCTCTTCTTCAATAAAAAATTCACTCTTTCCAATCTTTAATTTATCTAATAATTCTTAAATAAACTTATGACCAATCCTCTTTGGTTCTTTAAGACTTAGTTCCTTTACTGCTTTCTCAATATGTTTTAAAGTATCAAGAGATAATTGAATAGCAATCGATTTTATCTTTTTAGATAAAATCTTATATTTGATATTAATCCTTGCTTCTTGTTCAATTCTATAATCTTTAATTATCTTCAGTTTGGAAGTGGATTCTCTAATTGCCTCTTATAATTCCCTTGAATATAAATCCATAATTATTCCTTTACGTTGTTGTGGTAGAGAGAATTTGCCTCAAAAAAGCACTAGGCTCCTAGTTGCCACTAATTACTCAACCAAGATCCAAGTATAACAAAACCTCCAAATTTATATAAAAGATTTCTTCATAGGGCTATTATACTCAATACATAAGCCTTATTTCCTCAAACCTCTCAAAACATAACAAATGCTCTAAAACCCCTATTCCCTCGTGGAGAGGAAATTATTCCTGAACTTCAATAACTCATAACTTTTAATCCAATTGTCTAAATCCACTCCAAATTTACATGAAGTACTGATGTATTTTTCACAAATATCACCACAAATTTCAACTATTGATTCATTACCAATCTTTAGATATTGCCAAAATCCTAGCAGTAGCTTCAAACCCTTGTTTACAAACACCCGTGTACTAAATTCTTCATATCTCACAATCTAAAGTCTAAATGCTATGAAACTTTGATGTATAGTTTTTTAGCATAATAATACACCTTTTTGAAAAGTTTGAGACCAAAATTCGTCCAAAAACTTAAAATATGGCAAATCCCATCACTTTCAACAAAACAGCCTATTTATTGCCTTGGAATTTGATGTGCTGTCTTTGACTCCCAATAACTCCTTCTTCAAAACTCCAATTGTAGAAATTCTTCCACATTACGTGTAGACCTTGAAATCAGCTCTTTAGCTGCACCTCCCGATCTCCAAAAGCTTCTATACAACTCCTTGAATCCTCAAAAGAGTGATAGTAGGTACAATTTGTACACCTTAACTTCAAGCGCCTACTCCTCCCTCAATAAAATCTCAAATCCCTCAATTTTTACACCAAAATTGTAGCCTAAAAAACAAGCTTTTTAAACCTAGTCTTTGATTTTCTAATGGCTTCCTTAAAGTTGCCAAAACCCTTATTCTTGTTGCGGGCAGCCTCCTCAAAGCCTATTGGGTATGACCATTGACCAATAAGAATGAAGAACTTCATCCCTTGTCTTTATTCATCATCACTTTATCGTCATCCTTCCAAATAGGCCTCTTAGTAGTTTAATTCATTTTCTTTGGACCCCACTTCCCTCTCAAGGCTTTATACTAAATATTTAGATTCTATATAATTTAAAAGCCATAACCAAACTAAGTAAAAATCTAAAATAAATTTTCTTACACCAACCCTCTTTTATTTATTTTACTAACCATTCTAACACATATCTAAACCTATAAACATATTATGCATTTTGAATAGATTTTACATATTGTAAGCAATTATAGTACGATAGTGCTTTCTAGATAATAATGCATTTTTTGAAAAGAATCGACAATTGCAAAAAGTACTTTATCATGACTTTTGTAATTGATCTATATTATTGAAAATTTCCTGGAATAAAAAACTATTAGATGGAGTTTGTCAACTGCTCATATTTGTAATAATATTGCATTCAAAGCAAAGTTTGATACATCTATTTCTATAAAAAATGCCTTAAAAAAGTCAACGCATTATAAAATTGATGCAAAAATAAAAGCTATCTTTAATGCTTCAAATAATGCTTGTGCTTCTTTACTCCACTTGAATTTGTCTTTATAAGTTAAGCATATAAGTGGAATTATAATTTTAAAAAAATTCTTAATAAAGATTCAATAGTAATTAGCAAATCTCTAAAAGCATTCTACATCCGTTATTATTCTTGAAATCTTTCAATCTATGATTGTCTAGACTTTCTTAGGATCCATTTTGAAACCATCATTCAAAATCATATATCCTAAGAAGTCAACTTGAATAGTGTGAAATACACACTTTTCCATCTTGATATATAGCCTTGTATCTTTAATTTTTTATAATACATGATAAACATAAAGTTCATATTCTTTTATATTTTTATAATAGATCAAAATATTATCTAAATAACACACAACAAAATCATTAAGAAATTTATAAAAAATATTATTCATAAGATATTGAAAAGTAATTGGTACATTTGTAAATGCAAAAGGCATGACATTATATTTGAAATGTCCATAGCAAGTTCAAAATGCAATCTTCTATTTATCATCTTTTTTAATGCAGACCAAGTTGTATACTTTTCACAGATCTATTTTTGTATAGATCTTTGCTTAACTAAGTTAATCAAAAAGTCTTAAAATCAAAGATAAAGGATATCTATTTTTAATGGTAATCTTATTAAGTCCTTGATAATCTATGCACATCTACAATAATCTATCTTTTTTCTTCACAAATAAGATAGGAGCTCCTATTAGAGACTTTGAATTGCGTATGAAGTTCTTAATTAAGTTCTCATCAATATATTCTTTCAATGCAGCCAACTTATTCTATAATAAATCATAGATTAGTCCAAATAGTAGTTGAGCTCCCTCTTAAAGATCAATTGAATAATCATAAGATTGATGCTCTAAAAGAATATCTGCATTCTTCTTTTCAAAACCATCTTGAAAATCTTGATATTGGCTAGAAATACCAATTGTAGTCTTTTCAACATTCAAAATAGATGTGGCATATATAGCAAAAGATGATCTTTCTTTTGTGTCATGAACACAAATTATAGACTTGAAGTCTAAACAAGAAGTTCAAGAAGAACTGGCAGGAATTGGATTAATCAGATGAGTACAAAAACAACACCAGAGAGGTGAGCTAGAGCTCCAAGAGATGTGTTGTCGAGACTGAAGAACTCTTCAGCCTCGACTCTAATATATATTCCTACCTAGAAAGCTTCTCAAGCAGCTTCCTCCAACTAGGGAGCTTCTCAAGCAACTTCTACTAACTAGGAAGATATTAGAAGGCTCTGGAAGGTTCTAGAGAGTTCTATGAAACTTCTAGAATATTCTAGAAGGTTCTAATAAGTATGTCCTAGATATTTTGTCACATGTATAAAAGCTTTTATACCTATCAATAAAGATTTGAATGTATAAGAATTATATATATCTACTTGACTAGTGGATTTTTGGATTAAACTACAAGAAAAGTCAAGGTTAAGGGAAGTCCAATCTATTTGAAAATTATACTTTTTTAATCACAATAATCCTAAAATAATTGGATTGAAAGAAGATATAATTATATTAAATATTATTGTGCTATTATATTTCTTAATTATTATATTTAAAAAAATAATCTTATAGGTAATATCTTCAAAAGATAACGAACAATCATCTATAACTTCTATGTGCAAGAATATAGTTTTCTTGATTAGAGATATTTCTTATTTTTTGACAAAATCTTCCTCTATGAAACAAGTTGAGGCTCTTGAATCTAATAAGGCAAAGACTTTGTAATTTTTAGATCCTAAAAATACATCTATTATAAAATAAGATGAAGGATCTAAGAAGAGAATAGGACTTTTATAAGGTGTTGCTCATGATTCTAACTGCACAATCTCTATTATAGTTGGAAAAACTTTTTTTTTGATACATTATCTCCTTTAGCAACCATATCTCTTATTTTATAATTGTATTATTTTTTTAGACAATGTTGAATAGTTTGTTTTGCTTCTCTATAATATAAGCATAAATCTTCCAAACAATATCAAATCTTTTCCTATTCAGTGAAAGATTTAAAACATACTACATCAATTTGCATTAAATTTGACTTAATCAAATAAGTTTCTAAAAACTTAAGAGCTGCTATTATTAATTAATTTATTCTTCTTCAGCCAAATTTATATTTTTGATGTCTTTCAAATAAACAATTATTGCATATAATGGCTTAAGCAATAAATCATTCTAAGGAGTTTTCTTTTGATATTATTAATAACAAGATATCATATATTCACAAACATAAGATTTAATTAAATAATTATTAGAATAAATCTTATGTTTGTGATAATAATTTATTAAATATATTCAAATATACAACATCAAGATGGTCTACATCCAACATATCTTTTGGCTATTTATTTTAAATGGATTGTGGATTTGGTTATTATACCAATGGAACTATGGAAAATGAGATATTTAGTTTTGGCTCATGAAAATTTATGAAACCAAGTAGAAGGCATAGCATTAAGAACAAAATCTATAGAGGGAATTTTTAAGTTTTTGCTTAAGAATGTTATTTTTCACTATAGATGTAAGGGAAAGATCACTACAGATCATAGAGAATTGAATACAAATAAAACTTGTGAATTCTTTAAGAGATGCGGAATTAAATTATCATTGACTATTACTTATAATCCAGAGAAGAATGCAAAGAGTAAATATGGACATTCATCAATTGTAAAAGCCTTGCTTAAAGCTTGTAATAGAAGAGTGAAAGAATAGCCTTGACTTCTACCTTATGCATTATGGATTGATCAAACAACATATAGTTCAGTGACAAGATACATACCAGTAGAACTCATGATAGGTCAAAAATCTATTATGTCAATTGAAAAACGTGTTTCAACTTAAAATATGCTTTTTTGAAAAGATAGATTAACAAGAAAAGACTTTTGGCTATTAAAATTTAAAAACTTGAACAAAGATCAAAAAGTATAGAGCTAATATTAAAAAGATTACAAAAAACAAGGCTAGAAAACAAAGCTCGGTTTGATAAACAACATTGATTGAAGCGTAGAATAATTAAAGAAGGTGATTGGATATATATTCATAATAGCAGTTTGGATAATCAACATAGTATTTCATAAAAGTTTTTAAAATATTAATTTAGACCGTTGTCATATGACGTGGCCTTCTATCTGAGAATATACTGGGTACTTGGCTGTGGAGAGTTTATTTGAAATTTGATGGCAAAATCCAACAGGTCGTTTGTCCTTAATAAAAAGGATAAATAATACAGAAATCTCACAAAAGAAAAGTTATATATGTAAACCCTCTTGTATTCAAGTAAATTTGTACAAAAAGGGTTCAAATTTCCACAAAAACCCTTCAAAACTTTATTCACCTGTAAGGACCTATTTCTTGCTAAACTTTAGAGTCCAATAATTCTTGATCTAACCATTTAGTTTCTATAAAATTTAATTCAAAGTGTAGATAAGTCTCTTAAGTTTCATCTCAAGAAAGAATCAACTATAAATTTGTTTTCAATCGTCTGATATCTCAAAATCTCTAGCAGGTGCTTGAAACCCTAGCTCAGAGACATTTGAGCACTATTTTCCTTATATCTCACAAATCCAAAATCCTAATACCACAAAATTTTTGCACATAGTCTTGTGACATAAGCATATACACTCCTGAAAATTTTGAGCCAATAATCTATCAAATTTCATTAGATATAGCTCAAAATATAACCACTATGTAAGCGGGTCACTTACTGCCCTTAAGTTTGTAAGCACTGACTTCAACTTCCAATATCTCCTTTATTCTAGCTTGGATTTTATTAAGCTGTATATAGAAAGTGTAGCTGTGAAAGTGATCTCTTCAATCCCAATCGCCGATCCTTGATTGCTCTCTGTATGCGCGAGTTACACCCAAAAGAATGATAGTAGATCCAAAATCAACACCTTAACTTTGGGTGCCCAAAGTGCAAATCGACACCTTAACTTTATAGGCGTCCAAAATCAATACCTTAACTTTATAAATTTTGTGCAAATCGCACAAAATTTGCACCTAAACAAGATCCAAAAACCTAAACCTTATGATCCTAGCCTCTGATGTTCGACTCCTCTCGAAAAACAAACCCTAACTCCTAATAAATCCTTGGGCAGCCTCCTTGAAGCCCATTGGGCATGATTTTTGGCCAATTAGAATAGAGATTTCTATCATCCACCTCTATTCATCTACATGGATGGCCAAACTATCCTTTTTACACTAAAAACCCTTTTCTAGTCCTTCTTCTTATAAGATTTACATACTTGGTGCTTTAAGCACCAAATAAAAGAAGTAAATAAGATTTTAAGGATCACCAATGTCTAACATAGGTGACTTAAGATATATATAAGTTACTATCAATATAAAATTAACTTCAAAAGTCACTACTAAAAAAAAAATAAGGTTGTATAAACCTTAATAATAATCTTTTTAATAGATCCTTTCTAAACTAGCAACCTAATGACATCCTATAACCAATAAAATCCACTGATATGACTTTTATTTAGTTAAGTAGTAAATTGTACATTAAATATACATGTACAATTTTTTTACATAGTAGCCGAACCACAACACGACACCGTATGTACTAGTAATAATCCATGACAATGCCACATATTCATAGAAGGAGTTGGATGGTACAAGGTTGAAAATACCTATTGCTGGGAAGCAAGTAAAGATTTTCAAAAGACAAGATGGAAAAATCAATGTAAAAGATTATGTTGAAGATATAATGATTTTGAAGAATATAAACATACTAAAATGGATAGTGAAAATAATGATAAAGAATTTGATGTAGAAAATAAAGAGATGGTGTAATACCAACTATAACATATGGTTCATTTGGCACATATCAGAGGATGTGTAGCTTCAGAGGAGCTAGATGTTGTATTGTAATACGTTTATATAGTGAAAATATAAATAAGAATGATTTTTAAATTAATATTCAATTATCTTAATTCAATATAAATTCAAGATACTTAAGAAAGCTTTTATAAAAATATTTTAAATTATTTTTTTATCTTAATAGCTAATAGATATGAATTAGATATTAATTTTTCCTTCTAGGTTGTAGAAATTCTTTTATTATCTTAAAAAAACTATAAATTAATAAAAATATAATAGATGAGATAAATAATTAGTATGGTTGATATTAAGATTAAATTAAAGATAAGGTTGGGCTTAAAAATCCCTAAAATAGATAAAATTGATACCAAAGATCGACTATTTGTGGGATATGTTCAAAATCAAACCTTTAGCAACTGAAACGGCTACCAAGGGCAAAGTATGGAGTCATTTGGAGATAAGTAACTAGAATTTAAAAGCTAGCTTTAAGTTTTTTCCAAAGGCTTAAGACTTATTTTCATAGTTTTTGGGATAATTTTATAATTATTGTTCAAAATTAGGATTTATATTGGTGATTTGGATTTTATAGAATAAAATTAGAGCTATCACTCTTGACTAATTTGTGCAATTGGTAATACATATATAATTAAAAGAATTGATAATATGTGATTGATTAGATGTGCTATAAGTGTATAAAATTTTATAATAATCTAATAATGTAGTTGGGAGATATTTGATCATTAATATGAAGAGGTATTAAAAGTTGATAGTTTGAGATTGTTTAGGATTTTTATGATATCTAAAGATCTATAAGTCAAAACAAGGTGAAATTTGGCATAGTATTAAAAAACTTAGAGATCAAACTATGCATCAATTTTGAATTGAAGTTAACAAATGGAGAAGAAAAAATCACTATTAGAACATATACATCAACTTTCAAGTTGGCAGTCTAGTGATATTACTGCTGGTTTTGGACATTTATTCACAATTTATAAATTGGATTGGGCTAAAATTTTTTAAGCATGTAGAAGACTTATAATAGCATTTATATTCAAAATTTTATATTAAATAGATGGTCAAATTAAGAATTATAATTAGCTAAAATTTACTAACTAGAATTAGAACTTGCAAAGAAAAATAAAAGTTATCCAATTATGAAAGTTACAAGGCAATTGGAATTTGTATATAATTGAAGTTATGAATAAAAATATTTTTGAGTACTTTGTATTGGCTTTAAGTACTTTTGAATTGAAATTCGAATTGCATTCTTCTTATATGTGTAAAATCTATTAGGATTTCTTGCATACTTATAAATGACAACTTCATCTTCTACAGCCAAGTGCCCGGTGCATTTGTAAATAAAATAATATGTAATATGACAATGGTCAAGGCCAAGGTATTAGAAACCTATTCTTTAGAAGTTCATAGAACCTTCTAAAATATTTAAGAGATTTTTTAATTAATGAAAGTTGCTTAAAAAGCTTCCTAGTTGGTGGAAGTAGCTCAAGAAGCTTTGTAGTTAGTAGAAGGAGCTCAAGAATCTTCCAAGTTAATAAAGAAGCTTGAGAAGCTTCTAAGTTGATAGAATCTGCTTAAGAAGCTTCCTAATTTAATAGAAGCTGTTCAAAAAGCTTTTTAAATAGAAGTATATACTAGAGTCGAGGTTGAAGAGTTGTTTAGTCTTGATAATGCATCTTTTAGAATTCTAAAAGGTGATAACGCACCTTTCTTGGTATTGTTTGTATATTCATCTACATAAATCAAATTCTTGTTGGTTTCTTTTTGAATCCCCTTTCCAATTTATAGTCTCTTGTTTTGTAATTTTATATCCTTGATAGTTTATTGAGACTATTTTCATCTTAAATATCAAAGTTGGATCCTTCTTGTTAAAAAGTAGATTGAACCTTTTTTTAAAGGTATACTAATACTTTAAAGGTTGTGAATTACCTTCTTTTAAATTGATATTTCTTTCATCATAATATTAAAACTTTATTATTCTTATAAGAAAATAGATCACCCATCTCTTTGAAGGTCTTAAGGCATTTTAGAAGTTGCAGATTATCCTCTTTTGAATTCATATTATCTTTTTATAGATTCTTTTTTTTTTTCTTAGAATAGCTAGAGGTCAAGACATTAGTATAATCAAATCTTTTGAATCTAAATTAGATATTATTATAAGTTCTTTTATTACTTTATCTACTAAGATTGCAAAAATTAAAGGGATTATTGTAAAACTTCATAATGATGCAACACTTTGTATATTACAACCTAGATTGCATCCATATCTAACTTCTACAGTTAAAGATGCACTACTATCTATGTTGTGCCAAAATAATCTATATATTCAGGAACATAAGGAGCCTTGAGTTAGTCTTCCAAAGAAATATAATGGTACATATCTAAAGTTTTGGGGGTTTATCAACCAAATTCAATTAATAACAGTTCTACAATTTGATACTTATCTGACAAAAGAATCAAAGCTTGGATTAATTGGCACCTTGCTTACAAGGCAAGCATTATCATGGTTTGTTCTCTTATTCGACAATAGATCACTAATTTTAAACAACTTTGAAGCTTTCATAGGAGCATTTGCAAAAGCATTTGAAAAACATGATAAATCTTGTTGGATAATAATTAAGATTTAAGCATTATTATAAGGGATGTATTTTATAATAGTTTATGTATCCAATTTTAGGCAATTAACATGCAACATCAATTGATATAAAAAAGCCTTGATGAGTCAATTCTATTGGAGATTAAGAGATAATGTAAAGGATTTGTTATTATTGCTTTTGGATCCACAATCGCTTAATGAAGCCATCAATTAAGTTGTGAAATGTGATAATTGACTATTTCAACGTTGTCAAGATCAATATTCATGGGCTTCAGCAAAGACAATATACAATCTGACACATTTTTGATACATTAGTAAGCAATTTGAATTTACATTCAAAAGTAGAAGATATGCAACTTGATGTAGTACGTTTTAAACTTCTTAGTTTATAAGAAAAAAAACATCAAATGGAAGAAGATTTATATTTGTATTATGGTAAGAAAGACTACAAGGCTTACAATTTTTCAAAAAAAAAAAATTGATACATTACCAAAATTAAGAATATAATCATTTAGAAAAACAAAGTTGTTTAGCTACAGTAGGAATTATATGGATAAACAATTCAACATTGGAAAATTATTAAGATTCCTCTCTTTCTGTTTAATCTGCTCATTATTTTACAATTCTTTTATATTTTGGCCTTTAAAAGCTTCAAACAATTATCTTATTGGATTTAGGAGTGTCCACTTATTTCTTAAATGAGGCACTTGCTAAGCTTCATAAAATTTCTCTTGTACAAAAATCCAAACTTGTTCATGTAGAAATAATAGATGGATGATCTTTATCCTTTGGTAGTATCACCTATGAAATAATACCTATAGAAGTATCATTTGAAAACTATAACAATCAAATTGTGTTCAATATTATTAGAACTTTTTCAAATCTTGTTATTCTTGGACTTTCTTGATTGGAAAAGCATAATCCATCTATAGATTGAAAGTTGCAAAAAATGACATTTCTAATAAAAATCCTTATAATAAAATTTTATAAAAAGTTACAAGTTGGTAAGCCTTTATTTGTTGGAGTAAGGGCCTTTATAAAATCAACTAAAGAAGGTACACCATTTGTTATTTATGCAACTCCAAATAAAAAAGATGTGACTACATTGACAACTATTCCAAAGTAATATAGCAAATTTTAAGATGTTTTTCAAAAAAAAAATATTGATATATTATTAGAGCACCAATCATACGATTATGCTATAGATCTTTAAGAAGAAATATAACCATCTTTTGGCCCAATTTATAACCTTTCTCAAAATGAGTATTTGATGCTAAAGGATTATATTGATAAAAACCTTGCAAAGAATTTTATCAAGCATTCAAAGTCTTGAATAAGTACACCTATATTCTTTGTGAAGAAAAAAGATGGTTCTTTGTATATGTGTATTGATTAGTAGAGATTAAATAAGATAATAATAAAGAATTATTATCTACTATCATTAATTTTAAGACTTTTGGAATAATTTGGCAAAAGAAAGATCTATATTAAAATAGATCTTTGTAGAGCATACAATTTGATATGGATCAAAGAGAGAGACAAATATAAGACTATATTTTGGATAAGGTATAGACATTTTGAATATAATATCATATCCTTTGGATTAACAAATACATCTACTATCTTTCAATATTTAATGAATGACATATTTTGAGAGCATCTAGATAAGTTTGTAGTGATCTATCTTGATGATATTCTAATCTATTCAAAAAATCTAAAGAAATATGAAGAGCATATAAAATTGATATTATAAAAGCTATAAGATATATGTTTGTATGCTGAGCTAGAGAAATATATATTTTATCAATTAAAGATGGAATTTTTGAGATACATTGTATCTATTGAGGATTTAATGATGGATCCTAAGAAGGTAGAGGTAGTTATATAATAGGCTATCTTAAAGACTATAAAAGACATACAATGTTCTCTTGAATTTTCCAACTTTCATTGAATCTTTATCAAAAATTACTCTTAAATTACCACCCTTCTTATTCAATTAACATGTAAAGACAAGTTGGAATAGCAACTTCTAATGGGAAAGGCTTTTCAAGATCTCAAGATAGCATTCACCATAGCTCGAATCTTGATACATCCAGATTTTACAAAAGAAACTCTACATAGAGATTAATATTTTGGATTTTGTATTAAAGGCCGTATTTTTACAAATGGATATAGACAATAAACTCCATTGTGTTATATTTTATTTTTGAAAATATTTTGCTATCAAAATTAATTTTAAAATCCTTAATAAAGAACTTCTAGTTATTATGCATTCTTTTCAAGAATGGCGTCATTTTTTTGAAGGAGCAATGTATTATGTGAACATTTATATAAATTAGAAGAATTTGAAATAGTTTATATCAGCTCAGATTCTTAATTGTTATCAAGCTTGTTGAAATATATCATTATTTTAATTTAACTTTGTTATCACTTATTGATTTGGAAAGCAACAAGGATTATTTGATGCACTATCAAAAAGATCAAATCTTATATTAAGCATAAGAGAGGTAGTGTTTGATCAATAATATGAAATTTTATTGAAGTCAAAGCAATTATATCTTTGCTCCACTATTATATCAATTCTATTCCCACAATTTCAAACATTGTCGTATTGTAAAATATTTATGTAGTAAAAAATATGAATAAGAATGATTTTTATTTAATATTCAATTATCTTGGTTCAATAGGAATTTAAGATATTTAAAAAAAGATTTTATGAAAGCCTCTTAGGTTACTTTTTTATTTTAATAGCTAATAGATAAAAGTTATTTATTAAATTTTTATTCTAGGTTATAGAAACTCTTTCATTGCTTTTAAAAAGCCATAAGTTAATAAAAATAGAATAGAAGATGTAAATAATTAGTATGGTTGATATTAGGATTGAATTGAAGATAGGATCAAGCTTAAAAATCCTTAGAATAGGTTGGATTGATACTCGGGGGTTGATTGTGTATGGGACAAGATTGAAATAAGACCTCCAGCCTTAAAAATGGCTACCAAGGGCTAAGTATGGAATCATTCAAAGATCAATAATTAGGATTAGAGAGCAAGCTTTAAGCTTATTTCAAAAGTATTAGAATTTTTTCTATAAGATTTGGAAGGATTTAGCAATTATTATTCAAAAGTCAAGGTTTGTATTGAAGATTAGGTTTTTATGTAATGAAGTTAGGACCAACACTCTTAGCTATTGTGTGCAATTGGAGTGACATCTATATGTGAAAATTTGATAATATGTGGATAATTGAGTGCACTAAGACAAAATTAAAATTTGTAATAATCTAATAGTGCAATCAAGATTTATTTGATCTTTAGTACAAGGAGGTATCAAAAATTGGTAGTTTAGAGTTGTTTAGGATTTCTGTGATATTTAAAGATCTATTTGTCAAATCAAGGTGAAATTTGGCACAAAGTTAGAAGATTTGAAGTTTAAGCTACATACCAATTTTTAATTGAAGTTAAAAATTGGAGAAGGAGAAATTACTGCTGGAATATCTACATCAACTTTCAACTTGGTGGCTAAGTGACATCAATGCGGATTTTGGTTGATTTTCTACAATCTGTAAGTTGGATTAGATTAAAACTTTTTGAGCATATAGAAGACTTATATTTACATTTATGTGCAAAATTTCATACTAAATTGATAATCAAATTAATAATTATAGTTTATTAAAGTATAATAATTAGGATTAGGACTTACAAAGAAAATCTTAGTTATTTAATTGTAACAAGTAACAAAGCAATTGGATTTTATATATAGTTGAAGTTATCAAAAAGAGTGTTTTTAAGCACTTTGTATTGACTTAAGTAATATTATATTAAAATTTGAATCATATTCTTCTTATATGGATAAAACCTATTAAAGATTCTTGAATATTTATAAACCGCAACTTCACTTTCTATAATCAAGTACTTGATGCATTTCCAAATATGACAACATATAATACGACAATATATTTGATGATAACTTCTTGGTAAACATTGAATTCAAGGAATACCTATAAGAGAGAGAGAATCAAATCTAAGCCTTCATCAATATGCAATTGTGTACTCTAAAATAGAATAGAATTATAGAAACAAATTGGTCACTGTGTCAAATCTTCAAGACTTGAAAAAACAAGATATAGAAGATTCACTTTCTATATAAGCTTCAAATAAACAAGTGCAATTTTCACAACCTTCAATTGAATAAAGTAAAGATAATATATTTTAGCACTATCGTATTATAATTGCTTATAGTATGTAAAAATTAACTAAAATATATAATATGTTCATAGGTTCTAATATGTATTAGAATAGTTAGTAAAGTATTTAGAACTGGTATAAGAAACTTTATTTTAATTTTTTTTACTTAGTTTGATTATAGCATTTAAATTATATAGGACCTAAATATTTAGTATAAAGCCTTAAGACACAATTGGGGTCCAAAGAAGAAGAATTAAACCACTAATAGGCCTATTTGGATGAAGACAAATTGTGAATAAATAAAGACAAGGGATGAAGTCCTTCATTCCTATTGGTCAATGGTCATGTCCAATAGGCTTTGAGGAGGTTGCCCGCAAGCAAAAGAAGGATTTCAGCAACTTCAAAGGAGGCATTTGAAAATCAGATACTAGGGTTAGAAAGCTTATTTTTTGTACTACAATTTTGGTATAAAAATTGAGAGATTTGGAGTTTTTATGAAGCAGAAGTAGGCGCTTAAAATTAAAATATATAAATAGTATCTACTATCACTCTTTTGAGGATTTGAAGAGTTTTATGGGAGCTTTTGGAAATCAAGAGGGACAATTAGAGAGGTGATTTCAAGATCTACACCTAAGGTAGAAGAATTATTACATTTAGAGTTCTAAAGAAAAAAATATTAGGAATCAAACACAGCATATTGAATTCCAAGGTAGTAAATAGGCTGTTTTATTGATAGTGATGGTTTTTGCCATATCTTAAGCTTTCAAACGAATTTTTGTCTACAAATTTTTACAAAGATAAATCTTTGTGCTAAAAAGTTACACATCAAAGTTTTATAGAATTTGGACATTTAATTTTTACAATATAAAGAATTTAGTACATAAATATTTATAAACAAGGATTTGAAGCTATTATTAGGATTTTTGTAATATCTAAAGATTGAAAATGAATCAACAATTAAAATTTATTGTATAAATTATTAAAGATATATTAGTATTTCATGTAAATTTTGAGTACATTTAGATAGTTAGATTACGAGTTATAGATTATTAAAATTTAAAAAGAATCCCATTTCCTACGGATAAATGAGGGTTAAGAGTATTTTGTTATATTTTGAGTGTTTTATAAAAATAAGTCTTATATATTGGGTGTAATAGTCCTTTGAGAAAGAATTTTATATAAATTTGAAGTTTTTGTTATTTTTTTTTTACTACGACAGGACCAAGTATGACCATGGTTGGAACTATTAGGATCAAGATCCAACCATATACATCTTAATTCCAATACTTGAGCTTTAATGATATTTCTTGAGCTTAGAAAGGTGAATCCTCTTAAGCTTGAAATCTTATTTGGAGGATGTTTTGAAGGCCATTATGAAGATTAAATCTTTAAATGGGATGTTTCAACAATAGAGATACTAGCTCAAAACTGTAGGCAATTTCTTTGAGGACCAATAGATCCTATTATCCAAAAATAAAAAATAAAATATATAGCTTCATTCGTATATTGTATTCTTGACTTTCTATATATATAGGAAGATTTTCAAAGGAATAAGCTTCTCTTGAAACTCATCACTAGAAAACGAGGCAATGTCAAAGACATAGACTTTAGAAGTTCACAAAACCTTCTAGAATATTTTATAAATTTTTTAATTAATAAAAATAGCTTGAGAAGCTTCTTAATTAGTGGAAGGAATTTGAAAAGCTACCAAGTTAGTAGAAAGAGCTTTAGAAGCTTCCAAGTTGGTAGAAGCTGCTCGAAAAGCTTCCTAGTTTGATAGAAGCTACTCAAAAAGCTTCTTAGAGAAGAATGTATATTGGAATCCAAGCTGAAAAGTTCTTTAGTCTTGACAATATATTTCTTGAAATTCTAACTCATCCTTCTTAGTGTTATTTGTGTACTCATCTAAATAATTTAAGTTCTTGTTGATTTCTTCTTAAAATTTCTTTCTGGTTCAATTCTTTTTTTATGTATTCTTGTATCCATAACAACAATGTATTGATAACATGTTAATAATATATTAACAATGTGTTGATAATAAAAGAAAGTTTTAAAAAAAAGATTTAGTAACGAGATTGAGAGAGCTTCAAGAGAGTTTTTAAGAGAGAGTCTATTAATCTAGTTGAATATATATATAAAAAAAAGCAAGGGAAATAAATAATATCTTCTTGACTAAACTTTGACATTGTAACACATAGCTATATTAAATATTATAAAAAGTATTATCATATAATAATATAACCATTAAATAAAAGAAAAAAAAATGATTATATTATGGAAGAATCCAAGTGAATATTTTAATAAATTATCTTAGAAATATAAATAATAGACAAGAAGGTAATAAAAATTAAAAAGTGTTAATATTGAATGGTGCAAGAAAGAGATATCAGTATCGAGAGATTGGCATAAACATTGAAGAAGGAGGCCAGTCTACATCCAAGTAGAATTTTTGATTTATCTTCTATTTAATGAATTAGATCTTCTTCAAAAAATTTATATTTCTTGCCAACTTAGTTATTGAAAGTTATACAAATTTTGAATCAAAATCAACTACTCAATCATTAATTATTGAAATTTCAATCTGTTATAGAATTTGTTAGAATTTTATTAAAATTCAGTTAGGATTTGTTAGGATTTATTTAAGATTTGATTAGGATTTCAATTATCAAGGACACAAAAATACAAAATAGAGAGACTTGAATTAAGACAAGGTTTCTAGAAGAAACCAATAAGAATTTGAATTAATCAAATGTATACATGAACAACACCAAGAAAGATGAGCTAGAATTTCAAGAAATGCATTGTTGAGACTAAAGAACTCTTCAACCTTAATCCCTATATATATTCTTGTCTAAGATGCTTTTTGAGTAGCTTCTATCAAACTAAGAAGTTTCTTGAGCAGCTTCTATCAATTGAGAAGCTTCTTAAACTCTTTCCACTAATTAAAAAACTTCTCAACTGATTTTCACCAATTACGAAGCTTTTCAATCGACTTTCACTAACTCAAAAAGCTTCTAGAATATTCTAAAAGCTTTTGTAAACCTTCAAAGTATATGTCTCTAATATCACCTCCTTCTTTAGCGACAAGTTTCAAGAAGAGTTTGAATTTACTACATATGTAAGAAATCAAGAATACGCTATCATATGTTGTGAAGTTATGCTTGAAAATGCTCCAGGCACCTGGCTATAGAAGATAAAAAGAAAATATGCAATAATAACTAATCTTAATCTCTCTAATTAATCTCTAAATAGTCATTAATTAAACTTTAATTAAATCCTAATCAATCCTGATCAAATCCAAACAAATCCTAAAACAAATCCTAATTAAATCCTAGTCAATCCTAGTCAAATTTTAACAAATCCTAAAACAAATCTTAACTAAATCCTAGTCAATCCTAGTCAAATTCTCAATTTTGGTCAAATCTTAATAAATCCTAAAATAAATTCTAACTAAATCCTAGTGAATCCTGGTCAAATCCTAATAATTTTGCAAAATAAATTAACTAAATCACCAAGTGAATCTGTGTTCAAATCTTAGCAAATCCTATTCAAATCCTAACAAATCCTAAAATAAATCCTAATTAAATCATAATCAACCTTGATCAAATTCTAGCAAATCCTATTCAAACTCTAACAAATCCTAAAAAAAACCGTAATTAAATCCTAATCAATCTTAGTCAAATCCTAATAAATCCTAAAACAAATCCTAAATAAACCCTATTCAATCTTGATTAAACCTTAAAAAACTCTAAAATAAATTCTAACTAAACTTTAGTTAAAATTGATCAAATCCTAGTAAATCCTAAAACAAACCCTAGTCAATCCTAGTTAAATCCTAACAAATCCTAAAACAACCCTAATCAATCCAGGTTAAATCTTAACAAATTCTAAAACAAATCTTAACTAAATCCTAATTAATTCTGGTCAAATCCTAGCAAACCCTATTCAAATCTTAAACAAATCTTAAATCCTAAATCCTAAATCCTATCCAAATCGTATTCAAATCCTAAACCCTAAATCCTAAACCAAATCCTAATCAAATCTTAAATCAAATTCTAATCAATTCAAATCAATCCTAGGAAAAATTAGAACCTTAATATTTGTCAATTACACCATTGATCTTATTTAAAACTTTGTATACCTTTTAATCTCTTAGTCAACAACAAGCACAACAAATTTGAAGGAAATCAAACTTATCAAATGGAAGAAAAATCCTAAACACTCCTTAGGTGTTGGCCGGCCTCCTTCTCCAATCTTGATGCTGATCTTCTAGTGCTAATTTCTCCCTTCTTTACCATTCAATCAGTCTCAAATCTCTCATATGTATAGAAAAACAAGTCTACTATCCACACATACAAATTTCACTCCAATCCAACTAGCAAATTGCTCAAGATCTCAAAAACCCCAACTGACCCTCAAAGCTTAATTCTCATGATCTTAACCCACTTAAATCTCAATTACATATAATTAAATTATTAGATTCAGCTCAAATTTACAGCACCCTACAAGCACTACTGTATGCACTAATCCACAAAATATCACTTATAGATCTATAACTAATCTTACAAAATGCTCAAAAATAATAACCCCAATATATTTCACAAAATCAGAGTCACCAAAATCAACCTTGATTTTGCAAAGCCATTACAAAGTCATTACTACCTCAAATTACTCTTAACTAATGCTTAAAGAAAGATCCTCTAGTTTGCTCTCTAATCCCACCTATTGATCTACAAAAAGTCCCTCGATCCGTCGTAGGCACGTGGTTTTGTGCCTTGGGATCTGATTTCAACCCCGGCTCATAACCGGTCCTTCTCGGATATCTATTTTGAGATTTTTGTAATAAATTTTTTTGAAACTTATTCTTAACTTCCTCCTATATATTTCTA